>JAQGCP010001484.1:0-12280 GCA_034699885.1 Acrobeloides thornei | reverse complement strand
TCGTGTGGCACTTCGCATTCGCCCCAAAATTTCAACCGATTCTATAACATTGGCAGTAATATTAGGGTCGGTTGGATCGTCATCAACACTTAAAATGCAACAGCGGATTTGTTTGAAAAACTCCTGAAATATAATTTGGATAAAAAAATTGATCATGAAAGACTATAATTGTAACAACTTTTTAGAATCCAAAAAGCAGTGACTTAACCATAAAAATTAATTTTTTGGTCCAGATTAAAAGCAAAATTTTGGACAATTTTGTGAAGCATTCTAATGGGGGGGGGAATATTAGGATTTAAAAAGAAATTTCGGGCAAAAGAACAGGGGCATCATTATGTTTTTCCTTCGGCTCAAAAGAGGGAGCACCTGCCCCTTGGTTACGTTACTACCAAAAGTGAATGTTTAATCGCAAAACGCTTTTTCAAATTTGTTATCTATGATTGTCATCTTCCACCTACTTTCAAAGTCGGTGACGATGAAAACTTGTATGTAATCACCGTATCCGTGGCCAAAATATGATGCCCGGCTTGATTCGCCAAATTTTCACGGCAATCTTCAATTTCTCCAACAATCTCATCAATCGATGTGACCACTGCTGAACGTAACTTTTTAGGATCCGCTGAAATCTCCGAATCTGTAGGCGAATCTGATGGATTGACTAGTTTCTAGAAAATAGTCATGAGCTAGTTCGTTTGTTGGGAGGCACTTGTCATGGTCAAAAAGTCGAAATTTTTATTCTTTTAAAATCGGCCGAAAACATCCTATTAGGAGACTTTTTTTCCATAAGTGCCTTCCAACAAGTGAACTCCAATAATCGCTTTTCCTAATCCTTCGAATTCCTCAAACATACATTTAAAGATTCTGAAGGGTCATAAAACTGGTCTAGACCAAAAACAATTTTTCGTCCCTCTTCACGGACCATTTTTAGAGCCACAAACAGCATATTCTTGATAACAAATTCAGTCGGATGGGAGTTATACAATTGCTCTCCTTCTTGCTTGAGCAAATTAATGAGATCTCTAAAAAACAACAGGTAAGTACAAGTCAAAATGGTTAGGTGAAACCTACTCAGTGACATAGCCAGAAATTTTTTTATGGGGAGAGGACCCTACCCAGAAAATTTTCGAATTTTACCTTGGTCACCCGTTGTTTTTTTTCAAAAAATTTGGGCAAAAACATAAGGGGGGTCATTAATAAAAAATTTTCATTTTTTCCGTTATGGGGGGCCTGTGCTTCCCTCTGCCTACGTCACTAAACCTACTTGATCGATTTGTACTTTCCATGCAAAACCAGTTGCTTAAAAAATGTCATAGATTGCTTAGCAATAGCATAAGAATCTTCTCGTTTTAGTCTTAAAAACGAATTAAAAAATTTTTCGAAGTCAAATTTACCGTCGCTTCTGAAAATACACAAAAATGTCTCGCCGTAATTTCTCAATTTTTTCATCGGACATATTTGAATATTGCTAAATTATTTAGTGTGCAAAAAACAAAATTTGCATCATACATGCTACATAAATTTATAGATCAAGTTTTCCAAAAATGTTCAAAAAAGATTCGCAAAATTTTCGTTTCAATTTTAGATCATCTTTAAAACATTTTCCGAGGAATTTCTTACCACTTTCGAATATAAACTGGATACCGAGCAGTGAAGGTTCTAGTTCCGGCTCCAAGGTTTAGGTTCCAGTTCCTTTTAAAAAATCTAAAGATCAATAAACACGATTTTATTGAAATATTTTCGCTTCAATACACACTCTTATTCCTCTGATTCAGGGTCGGGAAGCATTTTCAAGCTTCAGGAATGCGCGCAATCAATTTTTCGCATAAAATTATTCCTAGAAAGGTCTTTAAAAAAAATTTTCTACCCAACCATAAAAGATACCCCCTTTAATAGATTATAAAAGTGATCTACCTCCAATATGTCAATTTAATATTGAATTACACTGGCCACCTCAAAGACCAAAAGGCAACTCTTCATGAAGCTACAGGGGGCGGAGGACTTTTGCCCCCTTGGCGAGGACTTTTGCCCCTTAGGCGAGGACTTTTTGCTCCTTAGGCGAGGACTTTTTGCCCCCTTGGCGAGGACTTTTTGTCCCCCTTGGCGAAGACTTTTGCCCCTTAGGCGAGGACTTTTTGCCCCTTAGGCGAGGATATACCGCCCCTTACGCCAGGACTTTTGCCCCCCCCCCCCTTGTATCAGGGCGGAGATCTCGTTCGGGGCGCTTGGAGACTTATCGATCGGATCGGAAAATCTCCTCTCTCCTCCGAGCGCGATAGCGCTCGGTCCCCCAGTTTATCCCTGCTATAGCTAACCTTTTTTTGAAAAAAGTTTTTTGCCTCCGATTTTGGTGTCAATCGTCTTCTCTCATCATTTTTTCGGAGCTGTGATCCAAAACCGACACCTTTGTGGTGCAATAGCCGATGCCTTCGCCACTACACCACAGAGGCTTCTGATTCAAAGTCGACAAAATTCGGAAGACTTGGGAAAAGCATCATTTTTCTTACGAAAAATTTAAAAATTTTGGCAAAATTCGGAGCTAGTTCACTTAATTCCCGCCACTTAACGTGGTCCAAAAGTTGAAAAATTTGTTGGGCAGCGAAATCAAGTGCTTTTCAACTATTGGTCACAAATAGCGGCTTTCATTCCATGCAATCCGAAAAGAGTAACATCATTTCATGGGCAAAAACGGGGGATTCTCCGAAAATATTTTAAAACAAAATGCCAAGGTTATAGGATAGCGCAAAATTCAAACAATAAATGACATTAAAAAGAGCAAAATTTCTATCATTTCAATGCTTCTTTCAATTCAAAGTCAGTTGAGACGAGAAGCCTGGGACTTATAGGACTTTTGTCAACTATAAGTGAACAAGGAGGGGTACTGGATCCTCAAATACGACCTGGTTGGGACCATACTTGAACATTTTTGAGCAAAAATACGAATTGGTTACTCATTTTTCTAAAGAAATTGTTCTCGATACGACGAATTGAGCAGGAGTGCAGCACCCCCGTTGTGCATGTATGTTGTCAATGTATGTTTTTTCCATTTTCCTGTAGTCAAAATAAAAATTCCGTCATTTTCGAGTTCCTCGTGTCGAAAAAACCATTGAATACAACAATTTAGGCGAGTTGAAAATTTTTTTAAAATTCGAATTTGAATCCAAAATGGGGGTCAGAGGTTAAAAAAATCGAAAAATTTTCAACATCGTCTGAATTTGTGTATTCCAGGGGTTTTTTTTAACATGGTGACACTCGAATCTGAAAGATTTTTTTGACTTTGACCACATGAAAGAGGAAAAAATCGAATTTTCGAGTTATAGAATTTTGAAAATAACATATTTTTCGAGGCAAAATCATTTCATCACTAAAGGGAATCGAACCCATAACTTTTTGTCCCCAAAAGCGTTATCATTACCACTGAGTCATTTAGGACAAAATTCTGGATTTTAAAATTTATATAAGTATTTTATGATTATTTTTTTTAAATTTTCAAAAATTATAATTTTTTCGATTTTTTGTAAAAAAATAGCATAAAATATGCTCTTTCAGAATATGAAACATTTAAAAAAAATCTCTTTATGTTTTGAATTGTTTTGTGTATTAGCGCGAAAACCCTGTTAATTTCATGCAATCATCTTTTTCTCATTTCATCTTTCGCTAACGCATTTACATTCTGATCACGCCATTGTGTTTTCGTCTCGTCATGTTGTTGTAAAAGGGCTTTTGGTGCAACGGTACTGTCTATCGTTCCAAAAGTTCCTTGCGTTTGGTTTTTCGTTCTGTACTGCATATTTACTTCTTCCAAGTTTTGTTGTTGACGATTCGAAAAGTAAAAGTTTTGCGGAAGCTTCTTTATCTAAAGCGCCTTTCGCCTTTTCTGTGTTTAACTTTTTACTGGATTGTATCATCAAAAAAATTCGGTTTGGTGTTTTTACCGGGTTTGAACCAAAATTTTTTTTCTTTCTAAGCATTTTCAGCTCAAAAACAACCATTTTCGAAAAAAATTTCGTGCCTGCGGCACTGGTTTTTGCTGAAACATTTTTTTTCCATTTTGATTTTTCACCAAAAATGCCAAAATTTCTAATTTTTCACCAAAAAAGGTCCAAAAAAATTTTCAGTTTAAGAACAAGCATTTATCAAAAAATTCCTAAAAAGATTTTCAATTTTTGACGAATTTTCAATTTTTTGACACATTTTTCAATTTTACTCGATACTGCTCTGCTACATATACGTGTTTTTTGCGGTAATTTTTGGTGCTTTGCAAGCGTGTTTTTCATGAGATTTTTTCGAATTTTTCAATTTTTAACGAAATTTTCAAAATGTTTGTTGTCTCCGATGATTTTTGTGTCAATCGTCTTCTTTCATCGTCCCTTACAACCGACATGTTCATTATTGACGAAGCACTAATAAGCTAAAATATTTTGTATATCTTTGATCGAAAACTGCGAGAAATCGCCCAAGTTGATGAACTGTTTGGCGACAAGATTATCATTTTTGGTGGATAAAAAAACAGACACAAAAAAGTGAAAAAATTTTTTGTCTCCGATTTTGGTATCAATCGTCTCCTCTCATCGTCCCCTACAACTTTTCTATCGCTGACATTTTAAATCCAATGTTGCCAAGATCGTCTGTGCACATAGACAGACAAACATTATACGTTTATAGTAGTAATAAAAAATATTGATGTTAAATTGTTTTGAAATTTGAAATATTTGTGTAACAATTTAATAGACATATTTGGTCACTTAAAGAATTCGCAAAAATCCGCGTGTGGTAATTAGTTGGTGCAAATTTCTCACGGAGACGACCCTATCCATCACAATTTTCGTTGGCGGACAGTCGTTTCCGGCAATCGAATGGGAAACAAGTTGAGTTCGAAAAAATGCGCACAGGAAATGCTTCTTCTTCGGATACTCAAAGACAACAGGCTGTTCTCGTTTGATCTTTTTCGTTTATTTGGCGCAACGTAGCGAACCGTTTCAGAGAAAAGAGCCTACTTTTTTTCTCATGTGTGTTATTTGGGCTGCTGCTCTGGGAAGATCGCTGGCGCGCAAAACATTTGGCAAAAGAATTTGCGGAATGAGCTCGCGTTTTCCATCATTTCTCGTTTCGTGGTGTCGTCGTTCGTCAGAAAAACGACACATTGTTATCGTGCTGCATTTTTTCTTCTTCGATTCCCGCATTAGGAAAACCTGCGAGAGGAGATGTATGGGGGGAAGTATGCACCAAAGTGGCGATTTTGTCAATGGAGGATGAAGAATGCGACGATGGCTTTGCTTCACTATGTGTGATCAGAATTCGAAGGACGGATGTGATGCGAAGTGAAGAAGATGATGATGAATTCTGGTCGTTTTTGTTCGTTCGAAAATGTTTCTTGTTTTCGTCCCAGATTTCCATTTCCGATTCGAATTGGTGATCGCTGACTGACTCTTCCTTTAAATTTCGGGATTTTCGTTGAGTACTTTCTTGTATGCGGTTTAATTATTTGTATGAAAACAGAGATCAAGGAAGAAAAGGCATAATTTATCATTTTTCTTTTTGCTTTTTAAATTTTCTGGGGGTGATTGTCAAACGTCCTAGTGCCATTGAAAATACAGGGTGTATCGAAAAAAACCGGAATTTTGGCGATTTTTTAATGTTTTTTGAAACGAAAATTTTTTTCAAAAATAACCCTATTAGGGCTAATTTTATGCGGGGATTGCGCAAAAACGCTTCCCTTTCAATTTTTAACGAAGTTTTCAATTTTTGCAATTTTTGATGAAGCATTTTTGAAGATTTTTGCAAGTTTTTGAATTTTTGACAAATTTTTCAATTTTTAACGAATTTTTCAATTTTTGATGGCTTTTCATTTTTTGAAGATTTTTGTAATTTTTCGATTTTTGACGAATTTTTTAATTTTTGATGAATTTTTTGATTTGATAAATTTTCGATTTTTGATAAAAATTATCAATTTTTGACAAAATTTTCAATTTTTGATGAATTTCAATTTTTGAAGATTTTTCCAATTTTTGACGAATTTTTTAGTTTTTGATGAATTTTTCAATTTCATGTTTTCGTTGTAATACATAAACTTTTTTGAATTTGTTGCAGAAAAATTGATTTTTTAAATTTTCATAAAATGAGCATTGTAGCAATTTTTATGAGACGAACAAAATGGCACCAAAATTATCCAATTTGAAAATTTTTTTGGGTCATTGAAACGAAAATTCTGATTCATGTTTTCGTTTCAATAACCCAAAACAACTTTCAAATTGGATAATTTTGGTGTCATTTTGTTCGTCTCATTTAGCTGTAAAAAATTATAGCTACAATGAAAATTGATTAAAAATTCAAAAAAGTTTATGTATTACAACGAAAACATGTGTACACAAATTCAAAATTTCGCAATTATCTCGAAAAGTACAACGCTTTTTCTTATAGTTTGTATTTTTTTGAACAACTCTTAAACGTCTTTGATTTTTTTCCATTTCTCTAAAAATTCTTGGCACGACTTCCATTTCTGTGGTCTTATCAATTTTTTGAATGTTATTTATAAAGTCGATGCTATAGATTATTTGAATGCATGCAAGTAATAAACACACCCATACGAGCTTCCTCTTGTGCGTGTGTGCGTTTCTTTTCACAAACTTTATAAATATTTGTTTAATTTCTTGAAAAATTGATCCCCCACTTTCTCCATAAAAACAAAAAAAATCTAAGCCTAAACTTAAGCCTAAGCTTAAAGGCAGTGACATTTATGACCTAATCCAAGAAAAAATTTTTTCTAAAAAGATTATTTTTAGGAGTAAAATCATGCAAGAAATCGATTGCGCGCATCGCC
Source organism: Acrobeloides thornei (assembly GCA_034699885.1). Classification (NCBI taxonomy): domain Eukaryota; kingdom Metazoa; phylum Nematoda; class Chromadorea; order Rhabditida; family Cephalobidae; genus Acrobeloides; species Acrobeloides thornei. The sequence continues at coordinate 5,463 of JAQGCP010001484.1, read as the reverse complement.
GAAGCGTGAAAACGTCATCCTGACACTTATTCAGGGAAAACTTTTAAATTTGACGATTTTCGATATAAAATAAAGTTTTCCCTGAATCAGGGTACGCTTTGACGATGTGCGGAATCGATTTCTCGCATGATTTTACCTCTAAAAATGATTATTTTAGAAAACTTTTTTTACTTGGATTAGGTCATAAATGTCATCCCCTTTAAGCCTAAGCCTAAAGATCAGGTTCAAGCAAACATTTTCATGCTTTGATAATGCGCGCAATCGATTATCCGCCTAGAAAAACCCCTAGAAACCTATTTTTACTGCGAAAAACAACCATACCTAAATTACCTTTCATATAAATCCGAACAATATCGCGAATTTTCGTACTTTGTATGTTGTTACTTTTACATCTTTCTCTTTGGTTAGAGCCGAGCCGAAAAAAAGGAGATGCGCCAGTTTTTATACATATCTACAGTTTCTAGCCACTTTCGCCAAATGATGGCTTTTCTCATTTTTCTTTCTTTTTTCTTTTCAAGCAAGTGAATCATGCAGTTTTGTCGAAAAATTGAAATGGACCGGCAAAGAGAGAAGAGACAAGCCAAATGTTGTGATTTTTTTATATATTTTGTTCGAAAAATTGATTAACACTTTTTGATTGGCGCATCTTTCTTGCTGTTTTCGTTTTGCTTGCGAAACATTGTATATCCTACTACTAACAAAAGATTGGATTCAAATTGAGTGTTGGTGTTGATTCATTTATTTTTACGCATATAAAAAATTTTTTTATGTTTATGTTTAAAAATAGAAATGAATTTTTTATCCATGTACAATCTTTTTTGTTGTTGCTTAGGCTTAAGCGTAGGTTTAGGTATATAAGCTTAGGCTTATATTTTTATTAGGGTGAGTCAAAAATATTTTGAATTTTTTTAAAGATTATACAAGCTGGCCAAAGAACCGGATTTTTTAATACTTTTACGTGATTTTTCAAGTTTTAAATTTTCACCAAAATAACTCTGAAAACGCTTCCTTGACCCTGATTCAGGGAATGGAGTTGGAGTATTGACACGAAAATCGAAAAAATTTCTATTTTCCCCCGGAAAGCATCTATCTGAGGGGGCAGTTTTTGGTCCCCCAAAAATCGAATTTTCAAAAAGTTCTCTAAATTGACTGAAATTTTGTGTCTTAGGGGGTTTTTTGACATGGGGAACACAAATCTGAAGGAATTGTTTGATTTTGACCACGGGAAGGTACCAGGGGTATACCCCGAAGATGCCTCAAAAACTTTGTATTCCCTGAATCAGGGTCAGGCAAGCATTTTTATGCGCAATCGATTCCCTGACTAGAAAAATCCTCAAAAATTTCGTCAAAAATGACTAATTTTTAACGAAATTTTCAATTTTTGACAAATTTTTCAATTTTTAACGAATTTTTAATTTTTTCGAATTTCTCAATCATTACATTGATCAATTTTTCATATTTTAGAAAATGTTTGGGGCCCCATCAACATCCCCAAATGCATCCATATTCTACCCCCTGGTCTCTTCAAATATTACCTCGCAGTTTCTACCCTCAACCACCACAACATCACAGATGACTGCACCTAATATAAGCTCTCTGTTACTCCCGCCCCCATGTTATCCGGAAACCTTGTTGCAACAGAACATTGCTGCTACGGCACTCTCTATACAAATGGCGATGTCACCGGATATTGTTCGACTAGCCGCGGACACCAATGCTGTCAGTTTGGCTGAAAATGATGATTTGGACCAGGTAAATTATTGGAACTTGGTATAAAAAGGTAAAAGAAATTTTAGCCATTGGATTTGTCGGTGAAAAAGAATACATCTAGTCTAACAGTTGAAGGTCCTAGTACTTCGTCTATTGCCAGGCCTAGTGTTATACGTAATGGTTATACTAACGGTAATTTTTGTTTACAAAAGACAAAAAAATTCAATAGAAGAAAAAACACCACATTGTGAACAGAACCTAATTGTTTTTTGGGGGAGAAGAGTAATTTTTGGATCAACGCAAAAATCGTCATGGTCCCTCTCATACATGGGAAAGCAGGGGGATACTGGGCCCCAAAATACGAATTGGTCCCAAAGGTTACTGTCGATCAAAAAAAAAGAAAAAATGTCGACAGACGAAAAAGTCGAAATACGAATTCGTTCTCGATTTATGATACGAATTTTCGCAACAAATTCAGTCTGAGCGGCTTTCCAAATACGAATTGGTCCATTAATTTTTCCCCCGATACGACGAATTAGGGGGAGGGTACAGTACCCCCTTGCCCATGTATGGTCCCCCTTATGGTTTTTTTCATGTTTTATAAAATCGAGCAAAAAAACATTGGGGGGGGGACCAGAAAAAAACGTGAATATCGAGGTACCCATTTGATTTGAAGGATGCAAACTTGATGCCTCTGTGTTATCGGCGGTTTTTCATGACTTGGACCATCGGTAGAGCTTGAGCCCACAATTTGAGAAATTTGCTTCTTTCGGATTTTCGTTGTTGTTTTCATCGCCATTCACTTCATTTTCCGACGGATAATAATTTGGATCGGCCTGATCAGCCTCTTTCACAGCTTCGTTCCAGTCTTGAAATTTTGATGCAGTGGGCTCCTGTAAAATTAAAACTTATTAATAAAAAACAACCCCTACAAATCCTACCTCGTTTTCTCCGTTCTCTTCATCATTAAACGCTCTGTTTTCATCGGCTAGGAAATTTCCATCTTCGTTCGCTAGCACCATCTTCTTTTCGAATATCGCTTCGAATGGCGAGCGCTTGATGCCTCTGTGCGGTTTTTCATGACTTGAACCCTTGGTAGAGCTCGAGCCCACTTCATTGTTTGGTGATCCCGTGTGCAAAGAATTCTCTAAAAAAGTTTGCGCCCTTTAAAAATCAAATAGGTACCTCGATATTCGCGTTGGCCGGTTCCGCACTTCCTTGGCTTTGCGAGTGACGAGATTTTCCATATGCAATTCGACATTTGGGATCAAAGAAGCGTTTTCAACATTTTTCAATGTGCTCAATCGATTCCCCGTATAGAAAAACCCCGAAAATTTGGTCGAAAAATCGCCAAAATCCACTCTTTTAACCACACTGTATATAATTTTTAGGGCCGCCAACTCGAACAGTAGAAGTTAAACGAAGTGCCTCATCGGTTTCCTACAGAAACTCACCCGAACCCGACGTCTCGGACCACTTCAAACGCTCGCTTTCTGGAAAATGGCCGAGACGTTCCACCAACTATGCACATTATACCCCACCGTCTTTATCTTCACAATCTCAAACGAACCTGAGCACGAGTAGTTCGGCAACTGGAGGGAGTATTGATCAACGTAGTTTGTCTCCCAAAAATATGCCGAAGCGTCTACCTCCTACTGTTGGCGCCACGAGAAGTAATTCGATGAAGGTTGGGAATTCGGCACGATATGCCCAGATTATTATTGAAAATGATCATAATGGTAAAATTTTGAAAAAAAATTTTTAAGGGTGAACGCTAGCAGTCGTGAAATCATTATGACGTCACTACGAGTGTAAAAAACTCATGTCACAACGATTTTACACTGATGTCACAACGGCTAGCGTCGTGGCTTATATCATGTCACGGTGGCTAGCATCGTGACATGAATTGTGACGTCACAACGCGTGTTACTACGCATGTCACAACGGCTAGCGTCGTGACATGAGTTGTGACATTACAACGTGTGTCACAACGCATGTCACGACGGCTAGCGCCGCAAAATGCATGTCATGACAGCTAGCGCCGCTGCTAGCGTCGTAACATCGTTGTGACATAAGTTGTGACGTCACAATGCATGTCACGACGACTAGCGTTCACCTTAATTAAAAATGTGGCTAGCGGGAGTAGGAGAAGCGGGAAAGATCGAGTTAGATCAAGTTTGGATATAAGATAGGAGTTGCATGAAATGATATGACACTCATCCTAATCTCCACTTTTTAGTTGAAGATCATTTCCGTAAAGCCTTGGGTGACCAATATGAAAAACTCTTGAAAAAAGCTCAAGAATCTTCCAATTCCAATTCGACTAATGAAAAATGAATTTTGCCTTGAAATTAAGAAACACTTACTTATCCATTTTTCTTTGATTGCTCATTGAAATTTTGTATGTAACATATTTTCTTCCGCAAAAATTCTAATTTGTACACTTGTCGGAAAAATTATGTCGTGTCGAGAAAAGGTGCCTTTGTAAACAAAATTTTTCTATACATACATATTTGATTCACTTGGTGATTTCGTGCCTTATTTTTCTAGTTCCTTACTTAATTTGATGTAAATGAAACATTTTTATGCATAGATTTGTTATCAAATTGTAATATAAAAAATAATGCTAAATAAAGTTTATTCTTATGTTTCTGAAGAGTATGCATATTTTACCATATAAACTGGGACCGAGCAAAATCTTTTGGATCCTAATGGGAATCGAACTTGAGAGCAATTTTTACGAGCCGACAGTCTTCGCCACCCGGCCATGAGGGCTTCTTAATATATATTATTAAAATTCTTACGTAAAACATAATATGGGGCTAAAAAATTATTCTTGAAGGGTATCCTCATGATTTTGGTGTCATTTTTTTTCTCTCACCGAGCCCTATCGATTGGTATAGGCCGTGACGGAATTCGAATTAAGGTAACGGAGATAGCACAAACAGATACACATAGCGTGTTTAATGTTTTAGGATTTAGTGTGGGCGGAAAAAGTTACATCTCGTTAATAGCGACTCCAAAACCCAAAATGGTCAGAAATTGTTGACCATGACCAAACGGTAACTCATTTTTGGGTAAAAAGAATTAAGTAAACATAGGTTTTGAGGGGATTGATAAGCTAAAAACACCAAAAAAAGACCACTTCGCAAGGATAAATTGTCCATAAGTCAACAACTTCGGTACAAACTTCGGTACAAACACCAATATAGCAAAATTTTCCTCAAAATCTGGGCTACATTTCTTGCGACAACCACTTTGGTTGGAAACTCTCGTAACTGGGTCAAAAATGCCGATCTTTGTCAATACCATGTAAAAAAATCAGAGGATGTCTTAAAGATTTGCGAATAACTTTTTATTAACGCGAAAACTTGCTATGGGTGTTTCGATAAAAGTTGTAAGGCAAATTCTCATCTTTTACATGAGTGGTCAACCATCTTTCAATTCAATTCCTAGCCCGAGATATGGCCTTAAAGGGGGGTCTGGTTCGAATTTTTTCAATTTTTCTTGCATACTCACTTACATATCAGGTGAAATTACTCGAAAAATCAAAAAATTTTTTTTAAATTTTGTAATGTCGCGCTTTTCGTTTCAATGTACACGTTGCCTAATCATACATTTACAACCCCCGGATCATCCGGGAGGGATAACGCACGAATTTGTGAAAATCATGACGCATGACGCACGCCCCCTTCCCTTCACGAAAAAAACATAATGGTCCCCCCTTATGATTTTTATCCAAAGATGACATAT
>JAQGCP010001483.1:0-12294 GCA_034699885.1 Acrobeloides thornei | reverse complement strand
TGATAATAAACATCTATCAAATAATCAAGTCGCGGGCTAGAAATTTCATTTAACTTTCGATTGCGCGCATTCCCGAAACTTGAAAACGCTCCCCTGATTCAGAGAAATTAGTGCATGTTGAATTTTCGCTTCAATACACGCTCTTATTTTCCTGAATCAGGGTCAAGGAAGCATTTTCAAACTTCGGGAATGCGCGCCATCGATTTTTCGCATAAAATTAGGGATAGGGTCATTTTCAAAAAAATTTTCGCTACCGACGTACCGTAATTTTACCCCCCCCCTTTAACGGAGAGGATTCAGGGACTCCTCTCCCCGAATCCTCTCCGTTTAAAGGGGTAACTGTATTCATAGAAGAAGACCTCTCCCCCCATTCTTGAACAAATTGTAACATTTTTCCTTTGGCTCCTCCTTATGTTTTCTTGATTTTCAATCGAGAATCTAACAAAAAAATTTTTAGGGGGTCCACCCAAACCCGAAATTTGACTATAGCTCTGTATAGCGATTACAATTTCTCTAGCATCTCTAGGCTGCCTGAGTAGCCTCCAATTTTCCCAAATCAAATCGATAAATGAATGATGTAAATAAAATATTGGGTCATTTGCACTGGTAATTTGGTCGAACATATCTCCACCAAGCCAAATATGCACCTTAGAATGGGAATATTCAATAGCGTTAAAGTTTGGTGGGTAAGGGCAACCTGAAAAATTTAGTGCTGAGTACATGGGCAAAATCGAGTTTATTTTTACCCATTAATGGTACTGTAAAAGCCAGTACATATTCTACATTAGTTTGTGCTAAAACCAAGTTAACTTGGGCTTCAGTCAAAAGGTGCCATTCTCTACTAAGATTTCTAAAAAGTCTACTTTTTATTGGGATAAAAAGGAGGATATTTGGGGCCGTACATGCAAAAAAAGTGAAACATTTGGAACTAGTGTCGATTAAGCGTGGTACTGAACGTGAATTTTTTCAAAAAATTTTTTTCCGTGTTTCTCCGAAAATGACTCCTTTAGGGGTAATTTGCAGTAATGAACCAAAAAGGCAGTGATAAACAAAAAATTATTGCTATCGCAATTTTTCGTGTCGATACAAGAGGTCGAAGTTGGGCCCGGATCATCCGTGCCTAAGCCCGGATGGGATTCATCCGGGCCCAAGCCCAGACGGCCCTTCATCCGGGCCAGGGCTTCAACCCGTGAGGCCCAATGATCCGAGCTGAGCGTGTACACACTGTGTTGTTTACACATGACACAAGTGTACACATGTGTACACACTGTGTTGTGTTCAACTCACAAGTACTTATGTGTACACACGTGTACACATGTGTACACAGTGTATACACATGTGTACACATGTGCACACACTGTGTTGTGTTCAACTCACGAGTACTCATGTGTACACAGTGTATACATATGTGTGTGTACACATGTGTACACAGTGTGCACACAAGTGTACACACACTGTGTTGTGTACACATGAGTACTCGTGAGTTGAACACATTGACCCAAAATTTTCTTTTGTCGTGAATAACAATCTATAAAGGAAACAAATTCAATTTCTACAACGAAATTTCGCTCGTGTGTACACAACACATGTGTACACGGGACAACACTGGTCGGTAAGGAGAGAGTCTCCCCCTGATCCACTCACTCGTGAACTCAAAATTGAAGGGAAACAACCTAATCGGGGGTTCCCTCCCACCTTGCCGACCTATGGTACTCATTGTGTACTCATGTGTACAGGGGACAAACCTGTTTTCATTTTACTTGGGATTTTGTTGTTGCTTACCTTCTTATAGCCGGATGCCGTTCTATTGTTTTCCAAAAAGCAAAAGGGCCCGTAATTACACTTCCATTCCGATCTGTTTCTCCCACGAAATCATTACTAAACATTATTGAATCTCTAGGGTCCGGTAAATATCCATCCATTACTGAGTCCCAATAAGGTATGGCCAGGGTAGGGTCTATTAGACGGAGAGATATTTCGAATCTAAAATTACTATATAGTTAAAAAAGAATTTTTGAGATTTTGGGCTTATTCAGGGCATTATTACTTTTTTCACGTTTTTGGTTTTTCACGCTTACTTTTTTCACGTTACTTTTTTCACATTTTTTCATGCAATTTTTTAAAAGTAATAGTTTATATCGTGCGGAAAAGTGAAAAAAGTAAGCGTGAAAATAAACGTGAAAAAAGTAATAGTGCCTTATTCAGGGTTCAGGATCATGGAAGTGTTTTCAAGAACCGTTAATGCATGCAATCAATTTCTTGTACCCCCCCCCCTTTCAAATGAGTAGATTCCTTTCCTTGACAGCAGCTGTGCCCTGAACACAGTAGTTGCGCCATGTGCGTAGTAGCTGATCTCTGATTGCAGCTGCTGATTGATCAATCAGTCTGGATGGGGAGGGGGGAGGATTCCGATCAGCAGCTAATCACTGATTTCAGCTGCTGATCGACTCACTAAGAGCTTCAAAACGAGTACCATATCACGAGGTTTTGAGGGTTGACCCATAGCCGAGTGGCTAACGCCCTCGGCATTAACTAATAGAGCGCGGGTTCGATCCCATAAAGTCATTTTTTTATTTTGTCAAAATTCATGAAAATTTTTGCATTCCATATTTTTATGCGGAAAACACGACGGCGCTATTATTTTTCTATGAAAACTTTTGAAAAAGTTGAAAAATCGCATTTTTCCAAATTTTTCAGTGAAATCGTTTTCATGATTTTTCAACGCGCGCAATCGATCCCTCGCATATGAACCCAAATTGTTTTTAAACTTTTCGCTAAAATTTGCAGAAAAATCACAAAGTTATTCTTTTTTGGATAATTTTGTAAAAATAATTTGTTACCTTTTCAAAAACTCTCGATGCCATGGTAAAAATCCGGGCCCAGAATGTGCTCCTGAACCCTCTGCTACCTAAAATAACAACAAGTAAACGATTTTTTATGCTCCTTACTTCTTTATGTTCATAAGAAAATCTATTATATTCCCCAGTAGCTTTCATTTTCTTTAAAGCATTATGAAATTTCATCCTCTCTGCTTCAGATAACAGTCTATATTCTTTCCGAAAAGCCGGACCTAGAGGAAGTCCATTTTTTAGGATACACATGCCTTGAGAATTTATTTTGCCCTGTAAAAAAAATATGAACTTTTTTGGCATACACAATAACGGGACGAACAAGAATGGGATGATAAAAACGGGACGACAAGAACGGGACGATGAAAGGAATTACAAGTATTGTCGTCCACTTCTTGTCATTTCATCCTTGGTCATAAAAGCTTTTCAATAAAAATTTTTCTAAAAAATTCTGTGATTAGGGCGTTCGAATGAACCATCGGGCGACGAAAATGAATTAAACTTGATTTTTGACGAATTTTTGAAATGAGGAAGCAATCAAAAAACAGCCTGTATATTTACAGAGAAGAATGGACATAAACAATGTAGAGTCATGCATTCGTGAGGTCTTGTGGCAACTTGTCCTCTGCCATTTAATGGGAGTATGAGAGATTGTCTTGAAGAAACTCCTGGTGCTCCTATTTGGGTCCTATTATTTCTTTGATCTTCAAATTTTCTTCTTGCAATCTTATCCTTGGCGCGTAGCTAAAATTTAATGAATTGTTTTATATAAGGTGGTGCAAAAAAGTCGTGGCATATGCTCGAGGTGACAGTGGTGGCGTAGCTAGACCCCGGAGCAGAGGGCACTATAACTTTCGCCACGTTCGTGTCAATATACATATTTATTGCAAATCAGGCACTTCAATTAGTTGAAATTAAATATGTTTATTGACACGAAAGTGGCGAAAGTTACATGACGAAAGTTATCGTGGCGAAAGTTACAGTGCCGAATAAATTCCCCCTGAGAAGTTATTTTCGTTTTCGGGTTTAGCTCCCGAATTCTGAAAATTCTATCTTGACTCTGATTCAAGGAAGGAAATCTGTGTATTGAAGCGAAAAACGATAAAATCCGTCCCTGAGGACTAGGTCGAAAATGTCGCCCTGGGGGTTTTTTATGCGGGAAATCGATTCCACGTATTCCCGAACCCTGAAAATGCTATCTTGCCCTTGATTCAGGGAAGAGGCGTGTGTATTATTGAAGCGCAAACCTTTTTTACCACTTATCCCTCTTGGACGGATTTTTCGATTTTTGCTTCAATACACAGATGAATATCAATATAGCATTTTCAAGATTCGAAAATGCTCACAATCAATTCCCTGCGTAGAAAAACCCCCAGGACGACCAACTAGACCTCCTGTATGGATTTTATCGATCTTCACTTCAATACATAAATTGCTTTCCCTGAATCAGGGTCAAAATAGCATTTTTAGGGTTCGGGAATACGTGGAATCGATTCCCCGCATAGAAAAACCCATGGGTAACCTTTTCGACCAACTAGTCCTCTTATACGATTTATCGGCAAAGAGGGGTTAAACGATAGATGCTCTATAAAAAGTACAATATTTTTACCCTCAGACAAATCTGCCTCAATTCTTCAGTTGGCGCGTCTGAGCAATCTTCTTTAAAACTAAACTGACCATCAACTAATAGAAAATAAAATAAAAAGAGACTTGATTTTACTACTAACATTAAAACTTTTTAAGACAATAGGTTTGGAAAGTAATTAGAAAGATCAATCACAAACATGTGTAAATTGTTTGCTCGTAGCTTTTTTGGCCTTCATCGAACTTAATTAATTTATTGACCTAGGACATATCCACCCTACGGGGAAATCGAAACTTTTTCAAGGTACCAGTTTTATTTTATGTGTTTAGGAAGAATTGGAATTTGCATGCTGCAGAAGGAAACATTTATAAAAAAAACCAACACATATTAGATGATAAATCAAGCAACAAAACAAAGATTTGGTAAGGGATCATCCAAATATTACGTAATCAAGTAGGAGGGGGTAGCCAAATGATTACGAGGGGGAGGAGGGTCAGGTCAATGATTACATAAGCACAATGTATAAAATTTTTTTCAATTTTTTCGAATTTTTTTTGGCCCGCGTGGCTGGCGAGCATTCTACCACTGAACCACCAATGATATCTTGCTAGCCACGCTTATACCACAGGTTAAAACATTTTTTCGCAACAAATTTATTCCAAATCCCCTAAGGCAGGATTTATACTTCCGTCGCGACGCGAGTTTGTGTTTATAGTCTGTCGCGCGATAGAAATTGGTTTGAAAAAACGTTTCTCTATCAACAGACCTCGGTGGTGCAGTGACAAAGCAGTGGCTCAGTGGTCACAAGGTCGCGCTTGAAGCCAAATTTTTTGCCACTCGGCCTTGTGTCGCGTGGTCGGCACTTGCGGCGTCGCAGGCTGTCGCGCGACATGTCAAAATGAAAAAGTTGAAAATCCTGAATACGCCTCTAGTTTATTCGAATATAAAAAATTTGTACAAAGAAATCTTTTGGCACAATATCACAGGGCACGGCTAGTTTCATTGAAGATAGTTTTTCATAGCAAATTTCTCTTTTCAACTAGGGGGTGTGAAATCATAGAGTGGTGAAGACAAGTATTGTTCCAGTGCCATGACCGCATCAGGTCGGCCCATAACCCGTAGTGTCTGCAAGAGGTCTAGCAGTGCTCTTTCTGAACCACTAACACACGATTCCCAGAGATCTAATATTAAGGAAGTTGGTGAGCATCCTGGTCGTGTCGCAAAGTACTAAAAATTAGAAGTAAGATTCACATGATGAGCTTGAACTTGGGCATAGGGGTTGATTTATTTATTCTAGCATATTATTTCTTGGAATGGAATATGTGCTAGGCTTGGGCTTGGGCTTAAGCTTAGGCTTGGGCTTAAGCTTATGCTTGGGATTAAGCTTAGACTTAGGCCTAGGCTTGGGCTTAGGCTTAGACTTAAGTTTATGCTTAGGCTTGGGCTTAAGCTTAGGCTTATGTTTGGGCTTAGGCTTAGGCTTAAGCTTAGGCTTAAGCTTGGGCTTAAGCTTAGGCTTAATCTTATGCTTGGACTTAGGTTGTACCTGTATATATCTATCATAGCCTAGCTTCTTAGCTAGACCTCTCCAATCTCTATCGGGATCTGTCGGTGGATCCAAGAGCAAGGTTAAATGCCTTTTGATTTCTCCACCTAATTGAAATTCTGTAGAGACCAGTTTTTCTTCACTGTTCAATCGGCCATGCTCTAGCTAAAAAATTTCAAACAAATTTTTTGATACTCTTAACAGGGGGAGGGCCGATTGAGGCGAGTTATCGCAAAAAATTTAGAAAAAAACTCCTAGAAAACCTGTTTTCCTGCGAAATTTTGTTCATTTTCGTTTCAATACACAAATCCTCCTTCCCTGAATCAGGGCCAGAAAAGCATTCGCGCGCAATCAATTCCCCGCATAAAATTAAGCTATCATTTTTTGAAAAAAATTCACATTATTTTGGGCACTTCTCCTTTCAGAAGTATCAATTTTTTGTTGAAAATTACCGGTGGTTTTTCTAGATTGAACTCTAGAATTTGCCTATCAGAAGAGTTGCCTTTTTGATAGATAACAATACGACCGGCAAGTGGTTCGGAGGCATTTTCGTTGACTTGGATAGAAATGCTGCAGTGAAGGCCATTTTGAGAGCACCATAAATGATGCGTATCGGGAATTTCCTAAAAATTTTTTTTGAAAATTATCAAAATTTCAAAGGTATAACAACCAGATATTGACTCCCAGGTTTTGGGGTATAATCCGAAGAGATGTCTTCCAAGCAGCAGCATAACGACCCCTTTTCTTTCATCAGCAAGTCTTCAGCTTCGGCTAACAAGACGCCATGTCCTTCTTCCTGTTTTCGGACACTTTCAATAGCCATTCCTATTTCAGGCACACAGTAAACCCGTATTGAAAGTTCATTTCTGACTAGAGGCATCGGGGTGCAATAAGCGGCTAGATGGACTCGTTTTTGGGCAGCTACCTAAAAATGAGGAGGGTTGGTTTAGGCCTAGGATTGGGCTTAATTTGAGCATAAGCTTAAGCCTAAGCCCAAGTTTAGGCTTGGGCTTAGGCTTAAGCTTATGATTAGGCTTGGGCTTAGTTCTAGGCTTAGGCTTGGGCTTAAGCTTAGGTCTAGATTTAAGCTTAGGCTTAAGTTTAGGCTTGAGCTTAGGTTTAAGCTTGGGCTTAAGTTTATGCTTAGGCTTAAGCCTAAGCGTTTGGACACGCGTCGAGAAAATCGATATAGTGATTTGAATGTTTCTTAACCCTTACGTTAGCCCTTTTTGGTCGTCCAACCAAGCAAAACCTTCCGAATTGATCCGTCATCAGATGACACTTCTGCCTTTCCAAAAACGCATACACAGGCGTATTCAAATTTTCTTCTCCAAGTCTACACGCCACTTCCCACCCGGAACCTTGTCCCCAATCGACATAGACTATGAATTGCCAATTGTCTTTGGGGAACATCGAAGCACAATGCTCAAAACTGATGACTGCTGGTCGGCAAAGTACTGTCTCGGGTTCGGATTCGCACAGGCCATAGATGATAACGGAGCTGAGACAGGTCTCGGGTTCTAGAAATTCAAATTTTCAAATGAGTGAAAATATTTTGAAGGGTACCCTGCAAAAATGGTCTTTCATTAATATCATCAGAAACTGCTAGGAAAATCATTCGTTCTTCCAAAAATGTCTTGGTACTCAAAGATAAGGCTACGCCACTTCGTTTGAGCTAAAAATTGAAATTTTTGAATGTTAAAAGCAAAAATTGGTTTTACCTCAATTCTAGATGGCTCCGAATCAACTTGTGCAGCTATGATTGTAGCACTTTGATCATGCTCACTAGAAGAAAAGTCTTCAGTACAAGTTCTTATCGAAGGGGTATATTTGGTGTAGTCATAAAGAGTGGCATAGTTTTCATCGGCTGAATTTCTCGACTCGCTTCGTAGCAGAGTGATTTTTCCACAACCAGAACTTCCGCCAGACGATGCAGAGCCGTTTGATGAATAGTCTGTTATTAAAGCTGCTCGAGAACCTAGAAAATTTCATTTTTCAGCTTTTATTAGCACGCTTGGGCTTAAGTTTAAACTTAAGTCTAAGCTTAAGCCTAGGTCTAGGCCTAAGCCTATTACCCCTAATAGAGTCATTTTTGTAACTTTTTGTAACTAGTGAATCACTAACAAATTTTTAAAAAATTGTTGAAAATTTGCATACCAGTTATGCGGCGATTCACAGAATAACCACTACTATTGATACTTTTAGCCGATTTTAATGTATACGTGGTGTTCAAAAGTCCAGAATTGTTCAGAGTCGTGGCATTGGATAAGGCCAAAAATGGTGTAGGGGAATTTCTTGAGAGCTTGGCTTCTGAAGCAATAAAATCTCCAAGCAGTGACTGTTTTTGTTGCAGTAACATGGTTCTTACATGGCCTAAAAATAAGAAAATCAAGTTCACGATGTTTAGTTGTAAGTCTAAGCCTAAGCCTAAGATGGAAATCGATTTTTTTTCTCTTCATTTTCTTACCACTATTGTCCGGAAAGTAGATATTGTCCTTCTTCGTACTGTTAAAACATCTCCGTCTTCTACAAAACAGCGCTGCCACCAATGCCATGATAATCAACAACAAAAATGCAACACATCCCAGTGATGCATATACAAAAACCTCATTATCTAGCAACAAAGATTGACTGGGGTGGGATGGCTTATCCATGACAGTAGATGGTCTAGCACTGGGCAGAGCACCAGGAATGGGAACGGGCACGACGCCGGGAAGGCAATGTGAAGGCAAGTTGGAATTTGAAGCTGTACAATTGGTAGATTCGAGATCAAGACCTTGGCAGAAGGCACCACCGTTGGCAGGGGATGGGGCCGCGCAGGAGCGGCTTCGGACTCGCTGACATTGGTCATTGCATTCGGACCAAGGTGACCAACGAGACCAGGCACCTAAAATATGCAAATTTTTATTAAAAAATAGAAAAAATTATATTTTATGACTCAAAGCAAAATTTTGAAAATTCAAGTTTTCGTGTCAATTCACAAACTTTTACAAAAAATTTTAATTTATGCAAATTTTGAAACTTTTTACCATTTATAAGGCAATTATGTGAGCATGATTGGAATTCTTCCTCTTCTCCAAAACATTGTTGACCACCATTTAACGGCGCTGGATTGTTGCAAGTTCTTGTTCTTCGTTGTTTTGGCATCAAACTTTCTACGGATTTTGAGTCTCCTTGTAACATTTGAAGTTTTGAAGAAAATGACTCGCAGTCGATTCTGCACGCACCTGACCAAGACGACCACTCGGACCATTGGCCATCAACTAAAAAATATTGGTTAGTTCAAAAAGGTTGTTTATTAGTTCAAAATGTTTTAAATCACCCTAATAAAAATATAAGCCCAAGCCTAAACTTAAGCCTAAGCCTAAGCCCAAGCCTAGGCTTAAGCCTTAGTCTAAGCCTAAGACTAAGCTTAAGCCCAGGCTTAAGCCTAAGCCCAAACCTAGGCTTAAGACTTAGCCCAAGCCTAAACCTTTTCCATCGATCAAATATCTTTTTACCAAAAATTTCCCTTTTATTAGTTCGAAAATGATGTTAGACAACAAAAAATTTTTGTCAAAAGTTTCTTATCTCTTTTACCAATCTTTTTTCTTAATTTTGTTGACCCCTTAAAAGTTTTCCGATAAAAAACACTTTGATCTATTTTTTGGTTTCTGTTTGAATTGCATAACCAACAAAAGCGGGTGATTCGGTGATTGGACTCGAAAGGTCGTAAACCAAAGTCGGCAGCTTTTAAACTCGTACGATCTGCTATCGCTTCCGAAACTTCGCATAAAAAGCGTGCCGAAAACTTGGGCACACGCCATTTACGTCGACAAATAAGGAAGAAAGTTTTGTTTGCTCAAGAATTTTGAAGGCACATATGAAGGATGACTTGATCGGTATTGGTAAATTATTGAATTTGAAAATGGTTTTGAGTTATTGAAACGAAAACATGGATCAGGGTTTTCGTTTCAATAGCCCAAAATCATTTTCAAATTCGATAATATTGATGCAAAAATGGAATTTTCCGACAAAAAATTTGAATCTTGTTGTGTATTGGCACGAATACTTGGGCCCAAAAAATTTTTTTTGTGCCATTTCCACCCTCTCCTAATCGACAGTTCGCATGACTTCCGACGCATCGCGCATTTTCTAAAACCGCGGTTAACACTAATTAGTCGCGTCCTTTTCAATTTATCCGCCACTCTTGCTGTGTTAGTCATAGTCGATTAGAGGCCATTTCCAAAACTCATCATCACTTCTGAATAGGTCCAGAAAAAAGTCAGCCGCCTTCTTATTCGGTCAATCTGCGCGACAATCGAAACGGAAATGAGGAAAAACCCGAGAAAAAAATGAAGCACAAAGGTGGCGCCGGGAAGTCACTTTGATATTATTTTTGAGGACATTTTAAGTGGAGACTGTTTTTGGCGGCTGGCTTCCACCTGTCCATAAAAAGTACAATAATTTGAGAAGGGAATTCGATGGCTATTCGAGAGGGCTTTTTATGAGAGTACGGGATTTGAAATTTGAATTTGTATTCATGTTTTCGTTGTAATACACAAACTTTTTTGAATTTTTGCGGAAAAATCGATTTTTTAATCTTTCATAAAATGAACATTGTAGTAATTTTTTATAGCTCGACGAGACGAACAAAACGACACCAAATTGATCCAATTTAATAATTATTTTAGGTTATTGAAACGAAAACCCTGAATCAGAGTTTTCGTTCCAATAACCCAAAATCGTTTGCAAATTTGATAATTTTGGCATCATTTTATTCGTCTTTGCGACTCTGGGTAGCGCTGCCAAATTTTCAACTTTTTTGAAAATTCAACCCCCCTAACTGACACTTATTAACTCTATCTCATCAATTGTCTTTGTCGGTATTTGTAAAAAGAACGTCTGGTGGCATTTTCTGGCCGAGAGTAAATCCACGAAGTGTCCACATAAGTCGATGCGCACTTTTTGACGGATTAAGATGGAAACAAAAGTTCACACCTTGGGCTTAAGCTTTGACTTTATTTTCAAATGACCTGCCGACTTATGACCAGGGTTTTAAGATTGACGAGTTTATATATAGGGTGGCCCATCCAAAAAACAAATTTTTTAGTCCGAATTTTTGTCCTTTTTGAAGGATAGCGCAATCTTTTGGCCAAGAGAGTTTCTTCTTGATGTTTAGTTTTTTTCTCTCTCAAAAATTATCTAAATAGCGCATCTTTTCTAATTCCAACAAACAACTCAAACGCTTCTACCGTAATTAGCTAATAGCCCAGAAATGGACCCCCAAAACAATAGAACTATGCGAAAATTTCACGGATCATTGGTCCGCGTAAGAATTGGCAAAGCCGTGCAAATAAATCATCTCGCGGGTGGTTTAATCTTCTCTACTTCCGATAAATATCCCCCAAAAATACCCATACATATAAACAGATTTTAAAATTATTGAATTTAATGAACATGAATCAGGGTTTTCGTTTCAATAACCAAAAACAATTTTCAAATTGGATAATTTTGGCGTCAAAAGTTGATCGCCCCAACTTGAACTTTCAGTTTGAACAGAATTTAAAAAAAATTAGCCGGGTCCCTAAAGACTGCTAAATTCACAAACAAATCATACCAAAAACGGTAATTTGTGCAGGATCAGTAAGCCTTCGATTGGCTAGATTCCTAGCTTCACAGGTATAATTCCCCGAATCTGTCAATCTTGCCGCGGAAATTATCAAACTGCCATCATTTGCGAGAATTAGATTTGAATCCGAATCACGCTGCAGCTCTGCACCATTTTTTAGCCAAAATATCTAGAAATAAATTAAGTTATTAAATTTTTTTGCACATGATAAAAAAACTAACCTCTGCTTTCGGATCTGCATCTGGAGGTACACAGGGCAGTTGGACAGTCCGACCTTCTGGAATACGTTCCGTTATGGGCACTTGATAGAAGTGTTTGCGGATATCTAAATTTAATTTTTTTTAGTAAAAATTTTCAATAATTTTGAGTGTAATAATTTTATAGGGTATATATTGTGGATGAACAAGTTAGAGAAAGTGGCCTCGTTGCTATCAGTCAGAATTATCATGTCACTGTGAATTTAAGTTCGTGCCCAAAATTCGTATATTTCTAGCCGATGACAAGATTGTCACTATTTGTAACTTCTCTTTAGTATCAATATCAATTCCCTCAAGTTGGAAAGATTTCTTAAAGACCAAGATCGGACGGCTGGCACGAATAAAGCGGATTATTTCCAGATGAGTGCCATGCACACCTTGAAGGGATAATTCGACCCGACTCGGACATTCGATGACCAATTTGCCACCTAATTTGGCAGCTTATT
>JAQGCP010001482.1:0-12295 GCA_034699885.1 Acrobeloides thornei | reverse complement strand
GTAGCTCTCATCTAGCTCGACATTTTTGCAAACGACACCATGTCAAAATTCCTCAACCATAAAAAGATATTCCGTCTTGACATCGAGACGAATTAGTGGAGGCCCTAAGGGACAGTATATCCTCGCCTAAGGGTGCGTGTTATCAGTCGTGAAACACCATTTCACGATTTCCGGACGTTAGCCGGCTAACGTCAAACGGCTAGCCGCCCGGAAATAGTGATTTTCATTTTTCCGGACTGCTCACGTCCGGAAATTCTCATTTTCAGACGGCTAACGTCCGGAAATACTATAATTTCCGGACGGCTAACGTCCGAAAATCGTCGTGAAATGTGTTTCACGACTGATAACGCGCACCCTAACCTTAGCTAAGGGGCAAAAGTCCTCGCCAAGGAAAAATTGATTGTTATAGCGCTATAACAATCAATTTTTCCTTGGCGAAGACTTTTGCCCCTTTGGCGAGGACTTTTTGCCCCCTTGGCGAGGACTTTTGCACCCCCAGTACTTTGAGAACTTTTATCGACTTTTTGTGTAAAAACAAGAAGAAAAACAAGTTTCGAATGGAATGTGTTTTTGCTCACGTAGTTAAACATTAAATCCCTCCCATAATATTCAAATTCAGCCAGCAATGAAACGAAAACCCTGTAATTTAAATAATACTCTTCAATTATTTTGTTTATTTCAAAACCTCGAGTGCAACAAACAAGTCAATGTTCGAGAAAATGAGAGAAACGAAAGAAGTTAAACGACATGGCCATCAGTGGCCCCAGCTTCGTTGTTGTTTTTCAAGAAAAACGAAGACATTTTGGGTTGGATATATTTTTATTGATCATTGGTCTTATTGATCATTGGCAGTTTGGGTTGTTTATGTTTATCACATGTGGGGATGGCAAATAAAAACAACAAGTCTATGTTCAGCTAAGACTCAGACGACCCTCAACTGTTTGTTCGATTCAGTTTCTTTTCTGTGACTAAAACAAAAATGGAATCTAAGGCTTGGCCTGGTTCATATACAGGTAATATTGATAAAATTTTTTGCATGAAATGTAAATTTTAAGATAATAATTCCCTTAAAAGCCATTTTAACCAAAAAGCGATAAAAAAATTAAAATCAAAAGAAAATATTTACATTAGAAACCATGGCGTTATACTTTTTTCATAAAGTAAAGTGACCAGGGCTGTCGCGGAACAGAACACACTTGGGTCAGGGGTGGGTCGACCTACTCCCATGTCGCCGCTGGGAGCTCAAATTTTGGCAAACGTGTCTCTTTTGGTAAAAATATACAGCAAAAAACCAAAGGGGTTTTTGATGAATTTTTCAATTTACGGCCAAAAAAAGGTCGTCAAACGTGTTGCTTTTTGGTTTACCAGCCTACCCGTATGGAACAGAAGCGAAACAGCAAAAATGGCCGGAACTTGTACTAATATTGGAAGTGGCGCAAACATCTCTTGATTTTTAAAGAAAAATCAAATTTTTTTACCCCTTGTAAAAAATTTGAAATTTCAACAATCTGGAGAAATTTTTTGATTTTGACCATGGGAAAGTGGAGAAAATCGATCGTTGTGAAAAGTCCTAGAGCCGAAAAATCCCATCCCTGCCAAGAGGTCTACCCCGCATCCGGGATCGAACACTAACATAGAACTTAGATTTTTAAAAAAATTTTAAGACAGTAACAAAAAACATATTTTTAAGATCGTGCTATCAATTCTGTTGTTAAATCATCTAGAATGCCGTTTCTTTGGACAACTTCTGATACTAAAGGTGCGATTTATACGTCTCTCATTCCTGTTGGTGCATATATGACGGGACATATGATTTGCTCTGGTGATCGTCAATTGGGCACGTGGCTTAATGTAAGTCTTCAATTTTGATTAGTTGCTGGTACTCAGGTCATTTTTGAAAAAAATTAAAAAATTTTTTTTCAGTTCCAGTACCCTGTCACTTTGGGTAGCTAATCCGAAGTAGTACCGAAATTCTGGCCCTTCGGCCTGGGACAAGAGTGCACTTGCACTCTCTCCACTCCTTTGTTACGCCACTGGGTTTTTTAACTGAAATTTTTGCAGTTTTCATAGTTTTGAACCTTAACATTCCAGCGATATGCGGGAATTTGGTTAACTTGAGAAAAAATAATTGGATGTTTTTAGTCGCTCCGAAAGCCAGATTGGGCTCCACGGGACTTAAAATCGGCTTGTTGTATGGGCGATTTTTTGACAATGGCACCGCTTGGTTATGCGACATACAAGACGTTCAAAACCGGTGGAGGTAAGTATACTGTCGGCTTTTCCACTTATTTTTTACTTTGCTTGATTAGGTTTTGATTATCATGACACGCAAATCGCTATGGGTTTTTTCGGTGCAAATATGTTGTTCTATCTTGGCAAAGCTTACTGTTTGAGTCAACGTGATCTTAAATGTGTAGGTTTTTGAATAGTTTTTGTAGCTATTTTGAAAATTATGATCTTTTAGCTTCATTTGAACAAATTGTTCCTCTCAGTCACGGCGCTCGGTGCAGCTTACTTATATGGCAAGATTGACACGAATTCTGGATATTGTTGGATTCCATACTGGTATGTAAATCAAATTTTATGATAACTTTTAAGACATTGTTTTTCAGTTTTTGGACACTTTTTGGAACAATCTTATCATACAACTTGTGGAAGAAAAACGAAGGTACAGCTCGTGAATAAATCAATACATAAAAACTTGTAAATATTTGCTATTTTATTATATTTTTTCAACAGTGTTTATTCAAAAACTAAATTTTTTTGGACTTTGTGTTATTAAATAAAGCTTAGTTTTTTTGTTTTTTTAATGGAATGCTGGCGTTTTTAACGTAAATATTATCTTTGGATGTTGTGATTAAAAAAACTTGTGTTCAACACGAGAAAAAGTCTTACTCCGTCAAGAAAAATGTTGCAAACTATCTATGTGGGGGGTAGGGGTCTTCAATGCGAGGAATCGATTGTGCGCATTCCCGAAGCCTGAAAATGCTTTTCTGATTTTTCGAATTTTTGACACAAAACCAAAAGGCTGTAGAATGTTTCGACACAAAATTTCGAAAAAAACTACTCAACCTGTAAAGTTTGAATTTATATCGTCAAAGAGAAAAAGACTTATGCTCGCAGTGAACGACTACTTGCATTACAAGCGTTCTTCAAACAATAACCATGATCTATATTACTGCTGGCGAGAATAACTTTATAACTTTTCGAAATGTCCATGTCGAAATTAACTTTTCACAGCCATTGCTGTCGAAACATCCTACAGCCAACCAAAGGGGGGAGGACCAAGGGGTCGAAAACTGAAAATTTCAAATTTGCAGTTCCATAATTCTTTTTGCATTATGTTGAGTAAGCGTTGGAAAAAAGTTACGAGAGGAATTTTGAAAAAAAGTTTAACTACACTTATGGCGTTTTTATTGATCAACAAATCAATAAAACCGGCATAAAAAGTGTAGTTAAACTGTTTTTCAACATTCTTCTTGTAACTTTTTTTATTCCAACGCTTACTCAACACAATGCAAAAAGCATTATGGAAAAAGCTCAAAACATAAATTTTTTATAACATTTTGAAGTTTGGAGTCAGACTTTTTCCACACCATGAACACAATTTGAAACATTAATCGGTTGATTTAGAAATTGCCATAGTTTAAAAAGAAAGTATGCCGTATTATTGGACTCAAGCTGATACGCGTAATGCGATTCTAACATCGTTGATTCCTGGAGGCGTTGCATTAGCTGGATTTGGCGCGATTTATCGAGATAAATCAACACAAAAATGGTTGGAGGTGAGTAGATGCATTAATTCCTTGTTAAAAATTACTCTAAAGAGGCCATTTTCCAGAACAAAATTTCAACTTTTTTTCACTTCATTTGGGCTCCCAGACTTGAATATCCCCAAAAATGATTGGTTATACGCGCTCACGTTAATGAAAACCTTGAAAACTGACGCAAAAACTGTAAGATTTCAAGGATTTTAACTCAAGTGCTCGCACTATAACCAAAAACTATGAAAATATTCTCGCTTGATTTTTTACACAACTTTTTTGAGTTTGGGGTCCTAAAAATTTGGTCTGTCAAAGTAGAATAGTACCCACTTTTATACGCCAGAGAAAAAGATTCCAGTTCATTTTTCTAAAATCATTTATGTTTTTAGACTCTTCGTCGGCCTAACTGGGCACCCTCTAACATTTCAGCATGTAGTGTTGTGGACGTAGCCACTATGCTCCCATTGGGTTATGCTACTTACCGTGTCTTCAAGTATGGAGGAGGTATATTTTTTGTTTTTAAGTTTGTACAAGCTAATTTCTTTTTAAGGTTTCGATTATACCGATACCACAGCTGCTATGGCCCTTTTTGGCTCAAATATGGCATTAAGTCTTGGCGCACTTGTCCATGTAAAAAATCGCAACGTTAGATTGGTATGTTTTATGGAATGTATACCATATTGGACAAAAATGGGTGGAGAGAATGACCTGATGATGGCTAAGTCCTCCGAGCGCGACCCTCAAAATTGGGGTATTTCCATGCGAGAAATTGATTGCACACATCGAAAACGCTTCTCCAAATATCAAATTTTTGCCAAAAAAGCGTTTTCAAGGTTTTTCTATACAACTAAATTTCGAGTTTCTAAATTTTGTTTTTCTAAAATTCGGTTTCTAAATTTTGGGCCATATTGAGCGCTCAGCCTCCCATTACTCTGTAAAATTTATATTTTTTAGCTTTATTTCAATACGCTTTTGGTGTCTCTCACTGCTATTGCAACTGCTATTACATACTATAATATTGATCGACCGTCCTCATATTATTTGATTCCATATTGGTATGTTAGTGTAGATTTGGGGATAGGGGTGGGTAGATACTTTAGTTTTCAAATGTTAGAAAAGTTTGAACTTGAAGTTCAACCTCTGTTTTTATTTTAACTCATTATTTTTCAGCTTGTGGACTGGTTTCCATACAGTGCTTAGTTATTATCTCTGGAAGGGCAACGATGAAAAGCGACGTTAGAATTCGAATTTATGGACTATTTTGAAAAATATTTTATCCTATTTTTATTATTATTTTATTGTATTTTTGATTAGTCGTAGTGAATCTCTCTGTATGAAATGTTAAACTTAGTGTATTTCCTTTGCAAGTTGTGAATTTTTCAACAACAAAATTTGACTTATTTTAAAAAGTGCTATTAGATTGATTTGAGTCCATAAGTTTGATCTAAAACATTTTTTATTGATTGATTTAAGACCTCCATTCTACTCTATTTATACTCTCAATGTAATTCAAGAATTTATTTCTCGAAAATAAATGTTGAAATAAAAGAATTTAGGGTACTTTCCTGTTACTAACTAAGCATTAGTTGCCACAAATGGCAGGGCTATTTTTCCGAAAAAAAATTTTTCTTAAAATTTTCTAAAAAAAACCCCTATATGGGCTTTTCGATGCGGGAATCCAAAAAACGCAGATATCGGACGTATGTTTTTTGATTTCCCCGCATCGAAACACCCATATAGGTTTTTTTAAAGAAAATTTTATTGTGGAAAAATAGCCCTGTCGTTTGCGGCGGCTATTGCTTAGTAGTACCAAGAATTTAAAATTGTTTGTTACAAATTGTGATTTGAGAAATTCACCATTATATTTTGTTTATATACCATTGAAGTTATTAATGGCGATTAATTTAGTGTTCTTGTTATAAAGAGAGTTTCGATGAGTAAAGGATCTGTACTGTTTAGTCGAGTAAGTTTTTGAAGGATGAATTGTTGTAACCAGCACTTGTTTGGTCAGACATAAAAAAATAAAGACTACGACGTTTCTCAACGAATATAAATCACCCCTGTTTTGACCCATACATATATGTTTCGTGAAATGACACAAAGTGTTATTTTTAATTATCTATCTGATACTCTTAAAAGAAAGAGACTCGAAATAAAGTGAAAATTTTTCCCTGAAAATGACCCCTATAGGGGTAATTTTATACGGGGAATCGATTGCGATCATTCCCGAACCCTGAATGCTTGCTTCCTTGAGCCTGATTTAGAGAAGGGACTATATGTAACGAAGCGAGAATGAGCTAAAATTTGAAGTTTCGCAGGGAAACCATTCCGGGGTTTTTCTAGGCGGGGAATCGATTCGCGCATTATCAAAGCATGAAAATGCTTGACCCTAATCCTTAGGTGCCTATGTACTTAGTGCAGGATATTTAGGTCCTTAGGCGCCTAAACCCCTAAGGATCAGGATCAAGCAAGTATTTTCATGCTTTGATAATGCGCGCAATTGATTTCCCGCCTAGAAACATCCCTAGAAAGCTGGTTTCCCTGCGAAAATTCGAATTTTAGTTCATATCACTTCGTTACACATAATCCCTTCCCTGAATCAGGGGAAAATTTTCAGGGTTTGGGAATGCGTGCATCCGATTCCCCGTATAAAATTACCCTTATAAGGGTTTTCAGAAAAAATTTTGAATCTCGAAAATATGAAATTCGGATTACCCCACATAAAATTACCCCTTGAGGGGTCAATTCCAGATGATGAAAAAAATTTTTCGAAAAATTTTACATTCAGTGGGATACCTAATCGATACTAGTTCCGAAAATTCGTTAACTTTGCCAATCGAGTGATGGTACACCATTTTTCAAAGACGATCCGATATTTATATAATTACATTTGTAGAAGGACGCAAAAACTGAAACCGAAGAGATCTGGGATGATTCGGCACTTATTCGAATGTATGAGAAGTCCATCGAGAAAACTTATGTAAGCCTGAATTTTTCGCAATTTTTCAACATTTTTAGGACAAAATTCGAACCAGTGGAAGTACTTCTTCATTGAATGCCAGTACCGCCGAAACAAGTTCGAAACGCCGAGAAAGTGTTGACTCGAGCACTGGAGACCAAGTAAAACTGTTAGCTTGTATGCTTTATTTGACTGTTTTTTTAGTGGAAGCCCAACGATTTGTGTATGGCACCATACGAAGGAAAATGGTATCCGGCAACAATAATTTCAATTGATGAAAAGAAAAAGACCTGTAAGGTCCTCTATAATGGATACGATCAGGAAGAAATTGTTGATTTAAAAGATCTTTTGCGGTACACTTTTCATTTTATTTTGGGCCTCTTCTATATGACAATGAAAATTTGTGTTACACTTTGTTGAATTGTATAACTTGAAAATGGACACTGATAGAGAAGGTTCCTCCACACTTGTACACTGTAAGATATAAAACTTGTTCCACTTAAAAAAAAATCGATTTTCTCGGCGGTCTTGTACCTGACGGAAATTTTTTTGATTAAAATTTTTTTGTGTGTTTTTTGTTGTAAAATGTTTTTTCTGTGACTTACAAAAGTGGAATAGATTTTATGTTTCACAGTGTATAAAGAAATAAAAGTGCTAGCTAAAGAATCTCCGAAACCCAAAAATGGACGCTCGGCTTGATTCGAAAATGTGTTGATGTAAAAAATTTTCATCCAGTAAAAGATGAATATAACAAATAATCTATCGGGCTGCGTACTCTGTTTGGTTTTCTTACCCAATTTTTCAGTCACGTCACGAACCCACGAAAAAGAAATACTAGAACAGTTGAAGAAAGTCTCCAAACATCTAGTCGGACCTCCTCTAACGCCCAAAAACGCATACGCATAGATGAAACTCATTTGCAAAAAACACAACAAAGCCAGCGTATGAACCATGGTCAATCATCTAGTTGGAAAACAAGCACGCCTTCGACAAGTTTGATTGAACCAACCGCCAATAAAAGTTGGGAACAACATAAAATAAAAAAAGCATCGAACATGAAAAAGGTTCGAAATGTGGCTGAAGCATCGAAATTTCCTAAATCTCCAGCAAAACAACCAATTGATACTCGAGAAGACCAACCATCCGAATCCACATCAATCTACAACCCTAAAAATAAACATTTAAAAAACAAAGTTGCCCAAAAAGTTAGCTACCGCGATTTTTCGCCAGCTAAATTCTATATAGAAGAGGTCCAAAGTAGGCTTAACACAAAGTTATCTGGCTTTTTAAGAGAAGAAGACGTTGAATGGTCACAGGATGAGCCTGAATCAGCGTTGGAAGACAGTGCCATGGACGAAAGTCAAAGCAGTTTAACTGAAGATATTTTGGTGAATGAGAAGGCAAAGGTAATGATTGTTGCTAGAGCTGTCAAAAAACGAAATTTTAACTTTATTTAACAAAGTCATGACTTGATGCCGAAATGAAGATTTGTGCGTGAAAATTAATTCTGTTATGTTAGAAAGGCGACACCCCAGGCCAGTATGTGCATTGAGGGCCGGGCCTAAGCCTAGATAAAGTTAAAAACTTCGTACTTTGACAGCGCTGTTATTACTATTGTTAATTAATTCTGAATTTAGAAGAAAAGTAGAAAATCATCGCATGCTTCATTAAACGCTAGTGCTGGCATTAGCATCAAACAAATTATGGTAACTATTGTAACATTCGTCGTAATTTTGGACTTGGAGGGGAATTTTCAGGCTGGGGGGAGGATTTTGATACTTTTTGGAAAAAATTTTCAGGTTGGGGGAATTTTCCTCAGATTCGGCCCCTCTTCCCATAATACGATCTGCTTTTAACATTAAAACTAAATAAATTCAAGGACCCCGATCTCATTCCACCACCGCCTCCAGCATTATTCGGGAAAGCCGTCGTAGCTAACAATGAAAAAGAAGCGTTGACGAACATGTTGATGTCTTGGTATATGACTGGCTATCATACAGGCTATTTTCAGGTCAGTCTTTTATTTTATGGAGTGGTGCATCCATACTCCCATGGAGGGCACCACATGTTTGTTGGAGTAGGGGGGGGGCACTTCTTAAAATTTTGCTGCCCAAAAACACAAAAGGAGCCTTATGATAAGCTATCAATGAAGATACATTCTGTGAAATTTGAACGTCGGGTGACTTTTTTCAAAGTTTTATATTTTAAAGTGAAACGTTCATCAAAATTCGCCACGAAATTTAAACTTCAGGAAAATTTGAGCGCCTGAACCAAAAATTACTACAATCGATGTCAATCACTATATAAACATTCGTTTTTTCAATTTTTGAAGAATTTTTCGATTTTTGAAAAAAGTCACACGAAGTTCAAACCGCAAAACGTACGTTATTGATAGCTCTGCCTGCATGATTTTATCCGGAAATGGGGGGAGACTACCCTTGTCCATTACGCCACTGATTTGAAGATTCACTTTAATTTTTAAGGCGATGCGTGACATGAAAGAAAAGCCGAGTGGCAGCGGACAAGGAAAGAAATAATGAATTTATATGGTAATTATAACGGGTGAATATTGACTAAATATTTTTGTTTATGAATATTTTTAAAAATAAAGCTGGATTAATGTTTGGCCTAATTCCTTTTGCGTTTGTAAGAAGATTGTCCATTTTAAACGCTAAAAATAGATAGAATTCAAAAAGTCAGTAAAATTCAGTTTATGTAATACGGTAGATATTTCTTAATAGATATATTGGCGTGAGCAATTAGTGTTATTATAACGTTATATTTTGACTGTTTGATTCATGATATTTTTCACTGCGCGAATGCAGTAAATAAAGAAGTAAATTCAAAAAAGGCGAAAATTCAAAGGGTTTCAGTAAGTTTGACATAAAAATAATAGTTCCAATGTGTTCCTCGTCAATTTTTACCTCTATATAGTGTATTTTCAAAAAAAATTTGACATTGTTACTTCGGCATGTTTATTCCTTTAAGTACGCCCCCAGGCGTAGTAGCTCCAAAATTTTTTTGCCGAGTTTAGTCAACTTTAAGTGGAGGCAGCCAACTTGCTCAAAAAACTCGTCAATTTCGCCGAGATAATTTTCAATGCCAAGAGATGGGTCGACCGTACATTTTGATGGGTTCATTTTGAGCATAAACTTTATTCAATATGTCTGCAAATTCATAAAATATACAAAAATTACCAAATCCCAAAATATAAATCGATTAAATTTCAACGAACGAAAAGATAAAATCATACAATTTTAAGGAACGATTATTATTTTGGACCATAGAACCGAAGATTGACGACTCAGTGGCCCGCCAGGGTCACAATCCCTTCAATGGATCGACTTTAACCACCTTGGCAGTTTGTTTATCAGCAGCTTCTTGTTCTGCCTTGAGTGCGGCGGCTTTTTCCTGCTTCTGTCGCATAATATCCGCATCACGATCCATCCGTTTCTCGGTCGAAACGCCCTGAAAATGAAGAAGCTTTAATGAGATAAAAAAGGCTTACAGCATTACCAGCCTTATTGGCTGCGGCTTGAGTTTTCTTCAATTGTTCTTGTTTCTTAGCGTTTTTAGCACGGGCAAGATCTCGTTGATTTCCGCCTAAAAATTCATGCCTATAAAAATAATAAAAGCAATATCGAGTGCAGTGATCGTTTTGTAGCCCTACAAAAAAACGCAATTCCGAGCGATTTGGGCTGCTCCGAGATCAACCTGACCGAGTTCTAATGATATTTATCACTCGGCTCAGATTAATGTCCGCTTGAAACACACGTGAAGGTGATGTGACCTACCCCTTACGAAAATTCTTGTTATGTCATTGCACATGGAGGGGGACCCAGGGGAAAAATTTGGTTCTCCAAATCGGTTGATTTTTTGTATTCGGGACTTTTCGGGTGTGGGGAACACGAATCCGAAGGAATTTTTGAATTTTGACCGCAGGAAGGGGTCGAATGGACCAATTTCACGCTAAAATTTTGGGAGCTAGTTCATTTATTTGGCCGCACTTATCGAGGTTCGAACGTTCAAAAGATTTTTCTTTTAAAATCGACAAAAAACAGTGTATTAGGATTTTTAGTTGAAAAACACATTGGTATCGTTATTTCTGCATAAAAATCATGAAAAACTTGATGGCCCATCATTTCGTGTTACCCGGGGTGCTCCAGGAATGCATTTCTCCGGAGGGCATGGGCTTTAACACCCCTTGTGGCCCTAAAGAGGGCTTTGGGATAAAAAATCATGAGACTTTATGGATTGTACGAAAGTCGCAACTTGTGATCATAGGTTGAAGAGCACTTCATTTCATTGACCGAAATTTTTGAATGTTCGGCCTCGATAAATACGGCCCAATAAGTGTTATAGCTCCAAATTTTGAAATTTCTAATGTTTCATCAGTCGTGTCGATTTTTCGAATAAAATTACCCCTAAATATGTCAATTTTTGACCCTAAGGTGACCCCCCTGACCCACAATAGCTATAAAGTTTCTATTTTGTGCAGGAGTGTCATTAACCAAAAATAACAAATCCTTTTTAAACTTAAAAAATAACTCCTTATTTTAAAAAACTTACGAGTCATTTTTGAAGTCGAAATTTGACACAGACCGGCTGCGCAACAATGGAGCACAAATGGATTTCTTTCAGTTCTAGAAAAATCAAAATTGATTAGGAAATCTGGAAAGAAGCAGAGTCGCGAAAAACTGATCAAATAAAACGCGTATCGCTCCAACATGCAGAGAAATTCACATCTCCCCAACTAAGGACCCACAGCTGATGCAACGAGTTTAAGAGCAATCGAACGGGGAAAGAACATCAAAATGTGGTGTTGGAAAAAACGCCAAGAATGATCACACCAAGTCCGAAAGATATTTCCCGCGAATTTAAAAATTCAAAATGAATGTCTCTCTAAGGATTTACCCGCGTAAAAAAAGATTTTGACCAAAAAATAATTTTTTAATTTTTGGACTTCGGTGTTGTAACTTTATGTGATTAGGATTTGAAAATAATCATTGACCGAAAACGTTCAAAAAGTTTTAAATTTAATTAGGGCCTCCACTAATGAGTAGGTGGATGCCAGTTACAAAGAAATTTCGGAACTTATGCACTTCGGCCCCCCCCCCCAAATTCGCATAAATCAAACATTTGGGGGGCCGAACTACACGGATCGGTGCAGTTCGGCCGGAACTTATGCACTTCGGACCCCCCAAAAATTTGGGGGGGGGTCGAACTGTACTGATCAGTGCAGTTCGGCAGTGCAATAACTGCATTGATCGGTGCAGTTCGGCCCCCCCCCCTCAAATTTGGGAGGTGGGGGCAGAGGTCGAAACGGGCCCAAGCCCGGCCTACGGGCTTAAGGCCCGGCCCGGATATCCGGGCCTAAGCCCGTTATCCGGGCCGGGCCTAGGCCCGACCCGGATCATCCGGGCCCGGGCTTCGGCCCAAAGGCCCGGATCATCCGGGCCGGGCCATCAGGGCTTAGGCCCGTTATCCGGGCCGGGCCTTACGGGCCACGGCCCTTTGGGCCCGTTCTAAACGGCAGAATTTATTTCAATAAGTTTTTTCTCTTTGATAAGTT
>JAQGCP010001481.1:0-12297 GCA_034699885.1 Acrobeloides thornei | reverse complement strand
TTTGTGGCCTAAAATTAAATGTCCAGCTGAATCGAAAAATTTTGCTTTAAAAAGAAATTTTTTGCACCAAAGATCGCTAGAAAATTCATGACGTGAGAAATCGAATGCAATTTCACAAGAGTGCAACTATACTCAAATTCTCTGCATGCAAGATAAAAAAGCATATGAAATAGGGGTAGTTGGTATCAATCGATTTTGTTTATGTGTTATGAATAGATATGTAGTTGACGTCAATCGACCAAATTCTGGTCAATTATGAATAGATGTGTAGCTAACGTCAATCGACCAAATTCCGACCAAGTATAAATAGATATATTTAGCTGACGTCAAATGACCAAATTCAGGTCAATTGTTATAATTGACCGCTGCACGGCGTAGCGACAGTTGAGGACGAGCACTTGAGGATGAGACATTTGAGGACGGACATTTGAGGATGGGAATTTGAGGATGACTATTTGAGGACGGACATTTAAGGAACAAAGATGGGATAAGTTTTTCTAGGCCCTAAATAGCACCCATCCTCAAATGTCCGTCCTCAAGTGTCAAGTCCTCAAATAGCCATCCTCAAGTGCCCATCGTCAACTTTCGCCACGCCCGCTGCACAACTCTTTGAACTTTTAAAAATAGCTTGTTTTTAGAGCAAGCAGGCCAACCCAATAAATCGATTTCGTTGCGACTCAACCAAGCCGTAGTTACTCGACTGACGTGGATCGGTGCGTTATCTTCGACACAAACGAAGTTTCCATTCGGGTGATGTTGGTAAAACGGACGCAGACAGTGTCAAATGACACTCACATAATAAGGTGAATCCATTCTGTTCGTTACAAATGCCAATCGAAGCTTTCCAATGGAGCTGAAGCAAGTTCAAACCATCACGTGACCGCCTCTGCGTCTCGAGAAAACGCGTTTTTCCTTCCTCAGATCATGCCAATAATATCTTTGATAGTTAAACTTCTTTTCGTCACTCACCTAAACAATGTCAGTGAGCTCTTGCGACCAACTCCAAAAGAACCTACCTTAGACCAATCTCTATTCATGTTCTGTCTGTCGCGCAAAATCGAGTCGGTGATCATTCGTAAGTGCTGGCGCACGTTTTAACAAGCATGAGATCCTTCGCAATTGCTCGTCGGACCATCCTTGGTGCAACATTCAGGTACAAGTCACATGTGATCATGAGGTTTGTCTTGGTTGAGTTCGACACTGCACGGTAAATTAGGCACTTTTCTCGCTCGGAAAGCTTGCTTGAAGGCTTCTTTGTGCCATATTCCGCCGGATTGTTCAAGTAACTGTCCACAACTTTGTGAGATCGGCCCGAACAACTGTGCAATCTGCTGTTGGTGACTCTTTATATTTTTAAACTTGAAATTTTGGAGCTACTGAACTTAGGGGGGGGGCTCACTTGTCAAGAAATTGCTATAAAAGAAATAGATACCTAATAGGTTTTCCTTTGATAAACTGCCGTGGCAATACTGCCGCCTACCAATTGTAACACAATCAGCCAACGGAGTGTTAAATGCACCTGTAATGTAACTTATAATTTGATTTTTGCAACGTTTTTTCTCATTTTTCTTTCATTTCAAGTCGAAAATAACCAAGTAGGAGCATGTATTCCAACAATTTCACCGACAATAACTTCATCATAACTTATGAGAAAATAACGTTAATTATTGACTATATAAATTATATAGTGCTTTTTATCAACACTATCTCTCTAATTTGTTTTGTATGGCTGACCACGAAAAAGAGTATAAGTGGTGTAATGGATGCATATCGATGGTATATTTTGTCTCAAACAATTTCGTATAGCATGTTCCATATTGTGTTTACTGCTTGGCAATTTTTTCCATTACCATCTTATACCACTAATAATGGCACTACTCTATACATGTATTGTGCTAGTGGTTTAGGTAGGCAAAAAAGTCGCTATCGAGCTAGGGATTGATTGTCTTAGGTATGAGGGTAAGGCACTCTAATCTGGAGTCCAGGCCAAGTACCTTGATTTCAGTAATCGGGCCTGGGTCCGTGGCAGGATCTAATAGTGCCAGAAACTAAGGCCAGGCCTATCCTAGCCTAACGCGACAGATCTTGAGACCCCATTGGAAAGGGCATTCTCCCTATACGGCGTACCAAAATGAAAAAATTTTATTTTAAATATTGAAAAAAATGAAAATTTGAAAAAATTAAAACATGGCAGGAGGTCTCGACCTGTTTAAATTGGTTTGTATATTGACACGAAAATTCGATTTTTAAAAATTTTTTTGCACAAAGTAAAAAATTCCTTGACCCTGATTCAGGGTCCAGGAAGCGTTTTGAGGTCAATTTGGCCGATTTTATAGCGTTTTTGGGGGTGTTCCCACTTTTTGCACGTTTTGGGCCACCCTGTATAAGTCTCATATGTAGTGCGTAATTTCTGATCAACCCAATATTTAGGCCTTTTCAAAATCTGGCACCCAACTAACATGATCGTTCACACTTTAACTAATCTTGTCGATCTGGTTCTCATTTTTGCTCTCTATAACTTTGTCACTATGTTCGTCTTCCGTTATTGTCAAACGCGAGGAAACAAATTCCTCGAATTGCTATCAAGCAAAAAATGTTTTCTTCTGCACATAGGTATGATGTGCTTCATGGCATTACTTCTTGTGCCAACAAATGCAGCAAATGAAGACGAATTGCAAGAATATAAGGAGCACATGGATCCTTTATTAAGAGAGCTTGTTCAAGACTATGCCTTTTATGGATTCAGGGTAAATTCATTCGAATTATTGCGTAGTATTACGGAAATTGTGCTCTCCTAGAAATAGAATTGTCAAAATTTAGACCAATTTTTTGGGCAAAAATCAAGCGACGAAGCTGGGTATCGAACCCGCGACCTTTCGGGCAACAGCCAAATATGCAACCTACTGCACCACGGAGGCCACCTCGTCCCATAACCTTAAATTCGTTATCATTTTTTCTCAATTTTGACAATTCTATTTCTCATCACTGTTAAAAGATTTTTTGATACGGTTTTCTTTACGTTGTTGTGGCATCACTAAGCTATCAGATTATGTTCAATTAAAATCTCTACCTTATTGAGAAGACGGAGAAAAGTTGCTTGAAAAACTTCAAACCGAAAAATTTGCATATCAATTTATATTTTCGAGATTCGCTTTTTTAAAATTTCCATTTTTTGAGCGATGAAAAGTTGGATTGTAATTATATTTTATAGGAAAATACCGGATTGTGGGTTGGCTTAAAAATTATAGAAGTATTTATTGCCACGTGTACTATATTTACTGGAATTATATGTGTTGTAATGACATATAGATTCCTGTATAACAATCAGCATAACATGTCACAAAGCACTCATAACTTGATGCTTACACTCATTAAAGCACTCACATATGAAGCCATGCTCGTGATTATTGTCGTTGGGTTGCCAGGTAAAAATGAAAACTGTTCAACTTCGTCCTCCTCTCCCCCACTCAATCATAACAAAGTAGGGAGACATGCAAATATCCGCTTACGCATTAGCAAAAAAATGTTCGACTCCCGCTTGCATCCATTTGTTTTTTTAATACTTTTTTACCTGTCAGGATTTTGAGCAAAACGTCTATTTTTGAGCGAAATTTCGATTTTTGATTGCGAGCTCCAAATCGTTCACGCCAATTATATTCTTTGAGATGACTACAAATTTAGTGATCCACAAGTCCTTGGCGTGTTCGGACCCATAATTTCCATTGGTTTTATCGATTCTCTATCGTTTGAGTATGCGTGATCGTATTTTGGCGGGAATTTCTTGTTAATTTTCCCGCCAAAAACGACCACACAGGGATGCATGGGGGATATTTGTTCATTTCTCAAGAAAATCGAATTTTCACCATTATTCTTCGGTTTTCAGGTTGCGGGAGTGCGCGCAATCGATTTTTCGCATAAGATTACCCTAAATGGGTGAATCCGGAAGAAATAAAAAATTTTTTTGCCAAGTTTAGTCAACGGGGGGGGGCACGCCCAGTACGCTTCTCGAAAAAATTGTTTTCTCCAAATTGGCTGATTTTTGGTATTCGGGGGTTTTCGGGCATGAGAAATCAATTGGAGTAAGTTTCGAGGTTCAAACAAATTTTCATGACCCTCTACGAAAAAAACCTGCGCCAACCGATTTCTCGTGCCGGAAAACCCCCGAGTACTAAAAATCAGCCAATTTAGAGAAAAAAATTTTTTCGAGAAGCGTACTGGGCGTGCACCTCCCCCCCCTTAAGTGGCGGCAACCAGGGGGGACTTGCTCCGAATGTTCGAGAAATTGTCTCTTAAAAATTTAGGCGGCTTCGCATTAGTTTATGAACTATTCGACTCTTCAATAACATCTTCTATGGTAAAGCGAATTTGTTGGAATATACCAAGCCTTGTTGTCCCGGCAACCGATATATTCCAATTGATGTATATCCCCTTGTTTAGGTAAAAAAATATGGGAGTAAAAAAATAAATGCGTTTAGAAAAGAAATCGTTAAAAAATTTCGTCTTATTTCTAACAAAATTGGATCGTTGCAGCCATATAATAATAGTATGGTAATATCAACCAATAATAATGTTCCTTGGGCTGAACCGGTCAATTTAATTCATTAGTAGATGAAATTCTACTACATTAAACGCGCTATGTGTGTCCGTCTGTTTGTGCTATCTCCGTCACTTATAAGTCCAATTCCGTCACGGCCTATACCAATCGATAGGGCTCGATGAGAGAAGAAAAATGACACTAAAATCATGGAAGTACCCTTCAAAATATGGTTGTTGAACAATTTGGTACTTGTGCACTATCGGTCATTTTGAATGATTATTGTTGTTGTGTTTTGCTAAATAAACTTTTTTTAAGTGTCCGGTTTTTTGTACACTACCCCGTAGATCCATCTTATGTATTATCAACATTCATTTATTCATGCAAAAAGCCATTTTTATAAACGTTATTAAAGAAACATTTCACAAACATAACCAAAATTTTGATATGTTTCAAGATTATCCGGATCACATTCATCCGAATACCAATGCCCGTATTCGTAGCTTTCTCCTTTTTGTATGCCGTAGTCCGGATTGATATGAACACAAGTGTAGTTTCCGTTTCCTTGTGGGATGTAATTGAAATTGAAAGAAGTGCCGTCAACCCATTCGAAATCTTGATTTGCTTGAACTTTATGTAGACCAATCCATAGCCACCAAGTATAGTCGAGTGGTGGGGGCACTTGGATCCAAGTGTTGAACAATTCTTTAAACAATTTGAACATCATGAAAAGATAAAGCATACTTGGGCAAAGGGGGTCCATATTTTCCAAAAATTTTTCAGTTTTTTTCAATTTTTTCGTATTTTTTCAGGGATATAGGGGCAAATTGGAAAAATTTACGGAGAATCCATTTCTGGACCCCCTGCCCAGGTATGAATTAAAGCCTTACCGACGATGTTACTATTTTCTGTGAGGCTATGAATGGTGCCCAAAGAAGCATTGGGATGTAATTTTTGACATGTAGACAAAGCATCGCTCCAACTCACACTTTTGATTTCCTACAAGGTGTCCCAACATTATCTGGTTATCTTGGTATTTTATGTATTTTAAGCAGAAAACTTTTGATGTATAAATCATTATGAGATTGTCTTGGTGTCATTTAAAAGCTAAAAAACGTGGCAGTATAGCTTTTCGTACAATTGTGGCTCGTAGGCTTAGGCTTAAGCCTAAGCCCTGGTAGAAATTTTATGTCACCAACTGAAAATGTCACCAATCTGAAATTGTCAGTTGGTGACAGAGATTTATGTCACTAACTGACAGAGATTTTATGTCACCAACTGACCGTTGCTCGTACAAACTTATAGGGAAATTTTTCAATTTTTTCAAATTCTTTCAATTTTTCGAATTTTTTGTACAAACACTTTTCGTACGAAAAGTTCTGTACGAAACGTGATTTACGAAAGGTGATTGTACGAAAAGTACGGTATGAAAAGTGTTTGTACAAAAAATAACTGTACGAATAAGTCCGTGTGAACTACAAAATTGTACGAAAAGTTATACTGCCAAAAGCATGGCTTCAAAATGACAGCTCATATGCATCAAAAGTTATGTTTAACATGCATAGCATTCTTTTAAAAATAACCGAATTTTGGGACGCGCTGAAAATTCGGCAAGGGGTTGTAAAAATAAGGTAAATTTACTCCTCTATCATCACCCTTGATAACTTACAAAATGATAGCATTTATGAAGATCTTTTGAATAAAACCAATCTTCTCCACATGGAGTTAGTAGATCGTATTCACAAACAAATGGTTTTTCTTGACTTCCATCAACACTCATCCATTTGGCATCTTGTGCACGCTGAAGCAAATAGGCAGCATCAAAGCCAATCGTGTTATTGGGTTGACCTAAAAAAGGGTATAAGCCAGGAAAGCCAAGGCTTAGGTTTAGGCTTAAAGAGGGGGGGAGGTTCAAAGTAGGGTCGGGTAGAAAATTTTTTTAAATATTTTTAACAAGTGATCCTTTAGGGGTAATTTTATGCGAGAAATCGATTGCGCGCATTCCCAAACCTTGAAAACGCTTTCTTCACCCTGATTCAGGGAAGAAATCGGTGTTTTGAAGCGAAAATCAAACATTTTTTATGAGAAAACCGTCGATTCTTAGGTTTTTCTAGGCGGGGAATTGATTGCGCGCACTCCCGAACCGTGAAAACACTTCCTTGACCCTGATTCAGGGAAGGGATACGTATTTACGTAAATAAATTGATTTTCGCTTCAATACACCAATTTTTCCCCTGAATCAGGGTCAAGGAAGCGTTTTCAAGCTTCAGGAATGCGTGCAATCGATTTCTCGCATCAAATTACCCCTAAAGGGTCACTTTAAAAAAAATTTTCTATCCGACCCTACCTCCCTTTAAGATAATTTTTTCCAATTTTCGCCCTATACATAAAAACATTTGTTGCACATTTTTAACTCTATTTTTTACACTTTGATATACCTTTAGCCCAATTCTTGTATCCAAATGACTGATCATCACTCCAAGTCCAAGGTTGATATAAACTTCGACCACCTAGCCAAAAGTCCGATTCATTCAATTGTCCACCAATCAATTCAGTCAGAGAATGCGATGTAATAGCATCTGAGACTGAGGCAAGATGTGCGAAACTATAGGCACCATCTGCCTTGCATGTATCTTCAGCCTGTTGCCAGGTTTTCGGCGTAGAAAATACCTTATAACAACGGTCGTTTTTGCCAGGAATAGAGACAGTGCCACTCGGACATGCACTTAATGCATATCCGAGAAGTGAAAACAAGGCAAAAATGTGCAACTTCATTTTTGACGATATTTTTTGGAAAGCTGCCGCAATTTTTTATACTCAATTTTTGATGATTTTATTTTAGTCCGAATGATGCGAGTATCCTGTATTTAATCGTGATCATTCATATACGATTCTAGTTTGTAATTTTTATCAGCTCGATCAAAAAACAAATTGAGGCTTAAGATAAGAAAAATTTTGACGCAACACTTTAATTACTTTCTCGCATTCTCGAGAAAGTAATTAAAGGACTACTAAACGTTTGAACGCATCCAGAAATTTGGTACTACTCAGGATTAGGTGATCCAAATGACAGGGTTCTGGGTTCGGAAAATCTTTTTTCGATTTGTTTTTTTAAAAATGACCTATATTGGGGTAATTTTTTACAAATGAAAATATTAAAAAATTCGAAAACAATTTAAAAAAAACTCGAAAAAATCGAAAAAACTTGATAGAAAGTCAGTTTTACAATGAAAAACTGGATTTTATTTCACTTTCATTTCAATACACACATGTTTTGAGTCATTGAAACGAACTCCCTGATTCATGGTTTTTTCAAATTTGATCATTTTGATATCATTTTATTCGTCTCGGCGAGTTATAACAATTCATTCTATGTGTTATTTCCAAAAATGCCAAGATTTTTAATTTTATAATGATTCAGTAAATTGTTTCCATAAACAATCTGATTGATCTACAAGCTCTTCGTTTCAATGTTCAAACTATTTTCAATTTTTTTCCAACCCTAGAAATGATTATTTTCCGGTAAAAGTATTAAATTTTAAAGTTTTCGCTTCAATACACTGTCATCTTCCCTGATTGAATTAGGGAAGATAACAGTGTATTGAAGCGAAAATTTTAAAATTTAATACTTTTACCAGAAAATAGCCATTTCTAGGGCTTTTATGGACGAGGAATCGATTGTGCACACTCCCAATCAGTGAAAACGCGTCTCTGATCCTGAATCAGGGTCATGTAATGGTTTTCAGGCTTCGGGAATACGCGCAATCGATTCCCCGTTCCCGAAAAACCTTAGGGCGTGTCTTTTCGATTTTCTAGCACATTTCTTAATTACTTTCTCAAAAATGCGCCTTTTTGAGTTTTGCACAAAATTTGTTTTTTATCTTAATCCATAATTTATTTTGTGATCGAGCTGATAATAATACAATAGAATCACATATGAATGACGACGATTAAATACTCGATACCGCATCATTCGGACCAAAATAAAATAATCAAAATTTGGTGCAAAAAGTAACTGACAAGGGACGTTTTAGACATGTAAAATCGATTTTTTCTAATTTTGGCAGGAAGTTGTTGGACATACTTTATTGTTATAAATTTCACGCAGCCCCTCGGGGCTGCGTACCGTTTGGGTTTTAAACTACTTCACGTTCAGTGCGATTGCTAATCTATACTAGCTTCAAATTTTCGGAGAAAGTTCCCTTTACACGTGCATTTATCATAAAAAAAAATCTATGACTTCTAAAATGGTCCTTTTCTTATTTTGCCAAAAGTGAAGAAGTTCCCCTTACACGTGCATTTATCATAAAAAAGTTGGAGTGATAAATTTTTGCTTGGTCACAATCTTTTATAGACTAATGCATCCCTGCGTGGTCTTAGATTTTTCCCGCTGAACGACCACACAGGGATGCCTCGAAAGTCTATAAATAGACAATCGTTTCGCGAAAACTTCACCGTCGAATTCGACACAAAGGCAAAACTATGGAAGAACTTCAAGACTTCAAGCTAGACGACTAGTACGATAAGCTGAGATTGGAAGAAGACGAATTTCAAGAATGGCTATCAGAAATTGGGCTACTACATGCTTCAAGGATTTGTGCTTGCGGGAATCCGATGAGAAAAAACAGAGACGGACGTGGAATTCTCCATTGTCGATGTTTTCGTGCCGTTCATAGACCAGCTGCACCAACAATCGGCTTCAAAGTTGACACTTTCTTCGAAAATGCAAACCTCGACAATATTCAAGCTCGCATACTTATGGTGCATGAATCTGCCGCTCGAATACGCTAAATTTGAAGCAGAAGTTGCACATCGTCACGTCGTTACGTGCTTAATCTGAATAATTCAAAAATTTTCTTGTTTTCTTTCGACAAAATAAGAAAAGAACCATTTTATTTTTTATGATAAATGCACGTGTAAAGGGAACTTTCTCCGAATTTTTAAGTAATAAAACTTTTATCATAATAAACTTTTAAATAATAAAACCTTTGATATTTTCAACCATACTTTTACAAACTTATTCATTATTCAACTTTTTTAAATCCTGTTTTTAATGGCACATCGAATAAAATAGGTAACCCCTTAAGCTTATCTAAATCATGATTACAAATAGCAGCGTTGACAAAAATGGTTTCTCCATTTGTGGTAACACCCGTTTCTTCATGGATATGACCAAAAACATGAAATTTGGGTTTGACCCGATGTTCTATAGTGTTCAACAGGTCAACATCACCATATCGGCATTGACCTTTCCAAAAATCGCCATGCCCCAAAGGTGGGGTATGTGTGAGAAGGATATCCACACCTTCGGGTATAAGGTTCCATTTTTTGAGGATTTGGTTGCGAGGTTTAAAATAAGGAAATTTTTCAAGTGAGTGCCAAGATGATCCATAGATTTTGATGCCATAGATCTAAAAAAATATTAAAAATTTCTAGTTAGCGTAGGTTTAAAATTACTTCAACCATTTTATCATGCAAGACAGTACAATTCGTAAGAAGTTTATAGCCTTCTTTAGTGCCATGATTTTGGAATTGTTCATCCCGTAATGATTGATCTTCTGTTTCATCGAATCCAAGTTCATGGTTTCCAGCAACAACGATTTTGTGCGTATGTGGAAGTTTTCCTAAAATTTACTAACTTTTGAGGCTAAAAAATCTCTAAACATGGGGTAGATATTTTGTTGTTAGAGAGATTGAGGTTGAGGCAAGATCTTTGACACACTTGTTTACTTTTACCTCTCTTTTTTTAAAACCCCATTCGGAGTAATCTTCAATGGGTGCATGGATAGAGAGTCCAGATTTTGGTCCCAGAGCATACCTTGAATGAGGGGGGGGGCAATTTTTTGGCCGGGGGGGGGGGGGTATTGAAAAAATCGAAAAAAGGGACAAAAAATTTTTTTGTGCCTTCGGCGCGAATTTTTCCCCTTGGTCCCCGGATGTTTTTTACCAAAAAATTTTTTCGGCTATTTTGCGGGGGAGGGGTTGAGGTCAAAAGTGCAGGGGGGAGACAATTAACTGTCCCCCTCCCCATTTCAGGTATGCCCGGGGTCGCAAAATCAAGGAAGAACATAGATGAAGAGGGGGTTCTAATTAGGATCCTCCTCAAAAAGTAACTTTTTGCCGTGATTATGAATACCACCCGATGAGTTTTTCTTATGCTTACCAATCGCATCATTAAACTCATCCAACTCATTTTGATCACAAGTGTTTGTAAAGTCACCACAATGGATTAAAACATCACCGTTTGGGATCTTTGGCAATAGTTCGCGAAGTTTTTCATGAGTATCTGATATACAAACAAATCTAACTTTGTTTTCATAGATAGGCTCGTCAAACCTAAACAATAGTCTAATAGTTTTAAAGTTCAAAAAATTTTCAAAAGCGCAAAAAATTGTGCTATGTTTTTTGAAAAACCTACTTAACAGGCTCAGCAATTTTCTTGCAAATTCTTTTGCCAGTGGCAAACCATTCTTTCCATAATCTATCTGGATCATTAGAAAACGGCTCAGGGTCAACGACAATCGGTGCCATTCTTTTTATTGGTTTATCAAGAAAATGGAAACTTTTAATTTACACTCGTCATTAATGTATTAACTAACAGAAATGATATTAAAAAGGTACTTTCTTTATCAGGTTTGCACAGCTCAAAGTATAAAAATGATGAATCAAATAATTCCAAACATGATAATTGATGTGTTATTCACTTCGCAAATATGCAAGGCAGATTTTTTATGCTTTTAAAAAGTGTAAAAATTAAAAAATTAAGATGTGTTGAAAAGAGTTGGAACAAGTTGAAACACTTGCGTGGATCTTTTCACTTCTGTGGGAGATGAGCCCTTTTGCCTCTCGGGTTCTCGTTCCAATCACTCCCCAAACGGAATAATCGGAATATCGCACGATTAGATCGAATTAGCTAGCTTTTGGCTGGTTAAGAGTGTATGCTGAATACTTGATTGTAAGGGTTTTCATCCAAAATGATCTTTACAAAAAAATGTAGCCCAGATTCCCAGGAAAAATTTGGTATATTGAGTTTGGTATGCCTGAAATTCGTTCATCCAGCCAATTGATTCCATTTCCAGTATTACCAGCGGAAAAGGCGCCACTTCTGGTATTGAATTGATGAACTTTGAACAAATCTCGATATTTAGCCTTTTGGCTCACTTCCTGAAGATACTTTATTTAAAGGGGGTGC
This sequence comes from Acrobeloides thornei, assembly GCA_034699885.1. Lineage (NCBI taxonomy): Eukaryota > Metazoa > Nematoda > Chromadorea > Rhabditida > Cephalobidae > Acrobeloides > Acrobeloides thornei. The sequence goes on along the minus strand of JAQGCP010001481.1, from coordinate 571 downwards.
ACGCCCAGTACGCTTCTCGAAAAAATTTTTCTCCAAATTGGTTGATTTTTAGTACTCGGGGGTTTTCGGGCACGAGAAATCGATTCCGAGTTTCGAAAAATTTTCGTGACCCCCTATCGGGATAACCCATGTTAAAAAAATAAATTTTTTCATAGGGAGTCATGAAAATTTTTTAGGAACTCAGAACTTGCGCCAATCGATCTCTCGTGCCTGAAACCCCCGAGTACCAAAAACCAGCCAATTTGGAGAAAAAATTTTTTCGATAAGTGTACATGATTTAATGGATAGACAAGGAATGGGAAAAATATTGTAAACTTTTTACAAGTTTGTATATATAGATATTTATAGATCTGGGCGAATAACAATGGCTTGCTGGCGATAATTTGTTGGTTAATTTATTGGAGCTAGGTGCAAAAAACGAAGTGATAGAAAGTAGCTCATCGATCTTCTTTATTATGTCTAGCGGCTTATCGATTGATGGGGGGCTGAGGAGCATGTCTCGAAAATTGAGCATTTGTTTTTAAGTCGATGTGTGTGTTTTCTCGATCAGTTTTTTTGAAACTTGATATAG
>JAQGCP010001480.1:0-12299 GCA_034699885.1 Acrobeloides thornei | reverse complement strand
TTTTCGAAGTCTCCACTATATGAAGCCTTCGAAAAACCATCATGCGAGTAAATTTTAGCCCTGAAAGGGTCTACTCGAGTGCCATTCGCAAGCCCTGCGAGTGAAGTGTAGGAGGGGCCTAGGAACTTCCACAACGGGGTTCAAAACGACATGCGGAACTTCCACAACGAAATTTCCACAACAAAAATCGACCGTTGTGAAAGTTCCGCTTTTTTCGTTGTGAAAGTTCCTTGAGCCCCCAACTTGCAATTAGTGCAGTCTTGACGCCTTCGAGATGAATTAGTGGAGGCCCTTACCGGTAAGGTACGTTCCATCCTAGTGCCAACTTTCTTCCCCCTGATATATGTTTGTTATAAATTCTCATTGAAATTTCAAATTCCCGCTCATTTATGTTTGCATATAGCGCGAATCTTTAAAGTTAAAAATGTTGGCTTCGCCTTGGAAATACCAAAGAAGTGATTCATTTTGATAAAATTTCGGGTACTATTGAACAACAACTGCCCCATTCAACGGTGTTATGGAAGCCGAAATTTTTTCAAAAATGCCTATATATGGATAATTTTATGTGTAGAATCCAATTTTTGCAATTTTAAAGATTGGAAAAAATTTTACTACCACATTAGTACGACCCACTTCGAGCATAATATTTTGCCTATGGTCCTTTGCGCAGCGATTTTGACTATTTCTCATAATTAGTACCTAAATAGCCCCTAATCTATTTGAGCACCGAAGGCGCGTCGGTCTAGGAACTATGGGTTATACTTAAAATCAATTTTCTTGAGCTAAAATCAAAATGACTCATCTTAAGTTTCACGTTGAGTGGGGCACAGTGGCATAGCCAGACCTGCATGAACGATGGGGCGATTTGGAATCGGTGGGGTGGTCCCAGAGGGCGAAAAAGTAGGTGGTACCACCCACCACCCTGGTGATGTACCACCTTTCGCTCCCTGGGTGGTCCTCACAAAATCAATTGGGATACTTTTGAATTTTGTCAAAATAATAAGGGGCTATCCTTATGTTTTTTACAGAATTTTTTCCAGAACAGGAGGGGCGATCGCCCCACCGACTCTCCCTTGACTACATCACTGCTGGGGCAGTAATTGTTCAATATTACCAAATTTTGTTTATATGAAAATTTTTTATTCTGATGAAAACGTTAGCCAAAATCATCTGAAGATCGGCTTTGGCTAACAGTGTTCTTTTTATGCCCTACATAAGGAGGGACATTGGGATAATATAATAACTATACGGGAAAATGGGTCAATTGTTTAAGTTTTTAGCCTTCATAATGTCTCAAATGGAGAGTAATAGCAGCGATGCAGATGAACAACAACTTATTCAGATGTCAAACAGGCTTAATAACCATGAAATACGTGTTTATCAACGCCGCTTGGATGAACTAAGGTTAGCTTGATTTTTTTAATAGTTTCTAAGTAAAATGAGCTTTAGAGAGCAATATGAAGCCGCTAAAGTGAGTTCAATGTCTGCCAACGAATCTTTAAGACTCGAACGTGTTCGACTTAAATCTCAAGTAAATTTTATAAGTAGTGAAAAAGGGGAAGGGTTCTTGTAGATTCAGTCATTTTCTTCAAGTTATTAGAGTGGCGTCCCTCTGCCTGAATAATACCTTATATTTTAAGGAAAAAGATAACGATCGCGTAAAGAAGTTGTTGGATGAAAGTACAGAAACCATTCGTATACTACGAAAAGAATTAGACGAGGCTAAGAAATCGACCAATCCTTTACAATGGGATCTTCGTGAAAAAGAACTACGTGCATGTTTCGAGAATGAATTGATTCAAAATAGAGCGAAGATTACTGGCATGGAAGCAATGCTAAAAAGGGTATTTTATGATTCTTAAAACACGTGATGCGAGGAAACCAAACTAAAAATAGACCCCCGGCACAGATGTTTTAATGGGACAGTGGCTTTTATGTTTATGGGTCGAAAAATTTTTTAAGGGGAAAATTTTATTCTTTTTTTAGCGCCAACAAGAACTTGACCACATGTATGAAATGTCAAAGTCTACCGAAGAAAGTATGCAGCATGAAATCAACCAACTAAAGCATGCCTTAGAAAAGAGTCAAGCTGAGCTAAATCGCTATTTAGAACATGAAAGTCCATTAAAGAAAGAGAAGGAAAATGATCGGCTTCGTGATTTGGAGGTATGTTTTTCTACATCAAATTATTACATGTTAACTTTTTTAGTATCTCGAAAATTTGCAAAGACAAATTGGCTCATTGTCTGCTAGAAACGAAAGCCTGCAGACTGACAAGCAAGACTTAGAAAATGTAACCAAATGTTCTGCGCTTTTTAAAATAAAATCTTAATTATAGGAAGTGAAAGATGCCAAAGAAGAGTTACAATCGGCAAAACATGAAATAGCTGACTTGAAAAAGCAGCTTCTAGAAACAGAAGGTTCGAATAATATGGCCAACCACTATCTAGCTCAGGAACTTGAAAAGGCCAAGCAATCTCGCGCGCAGATTCGTTGCGATTTCTTGCAATTGAAGCGTGAACATCAACGTTTATTGGATGAGCGCAGGTTGTCCGATGAGACTCAAAAATCACTTATTGATGGCAAAGAAGCTGCTACTCAAGAGTTGACTAGAAAAGTCGATGAGCTTACTGAAAAACTACGATTGGCAGAAAAGAATCAAGCCGAATTAATTTTGGAAAATAGCACTCTAAAAACGAGTGTTGATGACTCGCAGAAGAATTTAAGCGATTTACAGAAAAAGGTAAGTAATAAATTTTTTTAGTGTACAACAAGGGGCGTAGCCAGAAAAAATTTTGGAGGGGGTTGAAGTGTAAAATTTTTGGCGACTTTCTTTTGGTCGCTGCACTCTGCTATACGACATTTTTTGTTAAAAAAGCTTGCTAAAAAGAAAAAACCAGCGCCGCAGGTGAAAAATTTTGTTGAAAGTGCTTGTTTTTAAGCTGAAAATTTTCAGAAAATTACAATTTTTAGTGAAAATTTGGGCTTTTTGGTGAAAAATTATAATGAGGGACTATTAGGATTTTTTTAAATTTCTAAAAATTTTGAGCAAAAATATAAGAGGGGGACCAAAGGGGAAATTTTTTGGATTTCGGAGAGGCTATAGTCCTCGTTAGCCCCTGGCTACGCTACTGATGTACAAAAATGATAGTCCATACTAATCTTTCTCTGACTAATGGTACTTTTTTTTAATCATCTTTTTAGCTTTCTGATGCTGAGCGAACGTTGAAAGATAATGAAGCCTGCGATAATGGTCGAGTTTCACACCTGACGCAAGAATTGAAGGCAGCGAATGGGCGAATTGACTCTTTAAAACACGCTATAAAAACATTGGATGAGCATAGTGAACATCTTATGGTATATATTTCATACTTTTTATTCATTGTTTATATTCTCTACTAACATTTTAGAACCAAGTCAAAAACACAGATCAAAAGAAACGACGTGCTGAAGAACAAGTTGCAAGATTGAATGCTGAACTGGATGAGCTGCGCCGTAGTAATGAGTCGAAATTGCTCACTGATGAAAATTGTTCGAAACTTTCAGAAGAAAATAAGCGCTTAATGAGTCGAGTCGAATATTTAGAGGTAACTTTAAAGAAGAATAAATAAACTATAACGACATAACTGTGGAGAGGGTCATGGGAACTTTGTCCCCCCCCTACTTATGCATCTATGGTCTTGAGAGTTTGTAAATTATAAAAATATGTTGAATTTATTCTTTATAGACGGAATTACGCGAAACTCATACGGATCACCGCGAAGAATTGGCAAAGCTAGCTAAGCAGTTGACTCTTTCAAAAATTAGCGCTTCAAATGAGGCGTCTAAAGAAACGTCGGCGAAAGTAGATTTTTCTTTCCGAATTTACGATATTTTTCTAGGTGCAATACTTGGAATCGGAACTTCGTCAGAAAGAATCACAATTAAGATCGTTTGAAAGACAAGTGGAGCATGCCAAAGCGGATGCCAGAAACTTGGAAAAGGAGGTAGAACTGCTTCGTTATTTTATTTTATTGAAGATGTTTTTAGATGAGCAGTTTACGTGACGAACAAATCAAAATGGTAAATGAAAATACGACGCTCCGACAAGGGCTTGCTGATGCTATAAAGAAGATTCAAGATCGTGACAAGACTTCCGAGGAGTTGACTGAAACGAATGAGTCGTTAATGGCGAGTTTGAACAAGGCAAATGATCATAGAGTAAGTTTTTAGGATAAGTTTTATAAATTTTATTACAGGGTGTTTTTAAAAAACTGCATTTGATCAATTTTTTGTGAAAATTTTTCAAAAATTTTTTTCTCCATAATGACTCACGGGTATTTTTATGCGAGAAACCGAGTCATTTTGAAGAAAAAATTCTCCAAAATGACCAAATGGCTATTTTTGGAACACACTGTAGAAGAAACTTTTTTACTTTTTAATGCAAAGAAATTGTATTAAGCACTATTTTTCTGATTCCGATTTTCCCTTGAAAGTCAAATTTAAAGTTGCCAACTGTGAAATTGCTTGTTATAATCAATTATAATCATAATTTTAGACCGAATTGGAAGACGAAAATCAACAGCTGAAAGAAGAAATCGCCCAGAAAGAAAAGTTGGTGTCCTATTTACAAAGCCAAATTCAGCCTAAGCAAATCCCTAAAATCAAATCTTCTACTACTCGTTGTTCAACTCTTTTGTCTTCTGGTTCAGATTCACTTAATTCAACCGTAGGTTTTTTTGCAAATAATCCTTGTTTGAAAAATTCATTTATATAGGATATCGAAAATGAGGCTCGTCAGTGTGAAGAATTGGAGGCTCGTCGAGATCAACTAAGATCGACTTTGGACTATCAAAAGAAAGGTACTATTTTTCAAAAGGAAATTATAAAAGTGGATTTGTAGTTTTGGCAGAACGGCAAAGAAATGAAGCAATTCCATTAATGAAAGGATCTCCTACTAAGGCTATACACTCGGAGTAAGTTTGTAGAATTCATCTTTTTTACTACGAAAAGTTACCAACAAAAAGTACGGAGCTCAAACTCATATATGAGCTATTCAAATATGTATGTTTCAAATAAAAAATTTTAACCAGATTTTCGAAATCCTGTAGTTACGTCACTGCGCACACGAGCTATTCGCAGACTATGAGAACGCCTTTTCCCACAACCACTGTTAATCTGACTCCTGAGTGCGCTATTTTTAAAAAGCAATTTTAGAACAAATGATGATACGTATTCGACTCATGATGACACTTATCGAACCAATAGTAATCGTATGGGTACGATGAGACACGAAATTCCCCATCGTTGGAAGAAGCAATTTGTTTCACTCTTAGGAGTAAGTTTGAGAAATTTTAAACTTTTCCTACATGTCACTTTAGCGGGCAAGTATTTAGCTTTTTGATGATGTTTTAAGATGAGAAAGCGTATATTTAAGCCAATTTTCTGTTACTTTTAATTTCGATGTAAAAATTTTTTTATAAACAAGCACGTAGTGGAAAAATTTCCCGGATTAGAATTTTGTACTCTACAACGTAAATCCGGGCGTAATTTTTGGATTGCATTTCAAAAGTTAGATCGTACGCACATTACGTGTTTTTAAGAATTTTTTCAGAAATTGAATTTGTAACACAAAAATTGGGCTAGATATAAGTTTTTGACATTTTTTAAAATCGATAAAAGCTAAATACATGTCTGATTTTAGGCCAAATGTGCAATATGTCTTGAAGGAGTGCCAAGATTTCGTCATGCTATGAAATGTCGAGGTAAGAGCTCACCATTTGGGAGCTACTACACAATAGGAGGAGGCCACTTACGTGAAAAAATTTTCAAATTTTTCTGGAAATGATTCTTTTAAGGGTAAAAACATGCTCGCTTCAATATACAAGCCTTCCCTGAATCAGGGAAACATTTTTTCGCATCGAAAATCTCCCTGCATGTTTTTACTCCTAGAAGGGTCATTTCCAGAAAAATGTTTGAAATTTTTTCTCTTGGGTTGTCCCCCTATTGTATAGTAGCTCCATCATTTGGTTAAAAATCCTTCATTATAGAATGTAATGTAACCGTACACAGACATTGCTTACCGCGTGTTGCTAACACCTGTGGGTTACCAATTGCATGTGCGGATTATTATTTGGATTCGCATATTACACAAGCTGGCGAAATGAATGGCTGGGTGAAATTATTGAGGTATGTTATATTTGGTATTCTTTATTTTTAGTCCACAAGTTTGAATTTTTATGATTCTCTCATTGAGGCTGCGTTCAAGCATATCAAAAAATGTAACTTTGCCTGATTTTCAATAATATCGTGTTTATTGAAACGATTGGTCATGAAGCATAAAATTTTATTGGTCGAGAAGCAAAAAAACAGTAAAATTTTATGCTTTATGTCCAATCGTTTCAATAAACACGATTTTATTGAAAATCAGGGCCTGATTATCAGGCAAAGTTACATTTTTGGCAACTTTTTTAACATGCTTGAACGCAGCCTGAATAAAATCCTTATAGATCTGATGATAAGACCGGGAATAAGTGGAGGAATGCTTGGGCTACAATTTCAGGCCATCAATTGAAATTTTCTGATACGGACAATTTGGCGGTGAATGATGGACACTTTTTAAGTATTGATTTGGATCATGAGCAATGGAGAATTTACAATCAATCTGGCGAGATTTCTGGAATCAACACCGAGAATTTGTCTATGTTAATCGAGGTTAAACTACCCAGGTAAGCTTAATTTTATTTAGGGGGTGAACGTTAGCAGTTGTGAAATCGTTGTGATGTGACAACTCATTTTACAACGGCTAGCATTTTGATGTATTGCAATTTCACGACTTCTACCGCCTTAAATTGTGTAGCATTTACCCTTAGCAAGCTAGAAGCTTTACAATCTTACAAGGAACACTCGCAACTTAATACACTCTGATGAGCCGATAATCTCAAATTTTTTTAATATCAAATTGAGTATGAGGAACAGTTTGAGGTTTTGTCAAAATCGGAGTGTACAAGTTGCCGAATTTCCTTGTTAGTTAGAAGTTGTTTATTACCATACTTTTTAGCTATACTTTATACATGCTTACACCGACCATCCAAGCCAAACAACGTTGGGTACAAGCACTTCAAGCCGCCACAAATCGCAGGATGCAACGCCGTCATTCCACTCATCCTGCCGGAAATTCCTTGTTACTGGCACTCGAAAAACCGCAAAATCTCGGAATTCATTGCACTGTGGTACTTGACGACTGGCTTTTAATCGGCGCCGAAGAAGGATTATTTGCGACCAACTATTTTCATCCCAAATCACCGTTCAATATCGTCGGCATCCCAACCACTGTCTACTATGTATGCTTTTTGAGGAAAGTTAATAAGGGTGATTCATTTTTTAGATGGAACTAATTAAAGAATTCGAAATGTTATTGGTGATTTGTGGAAATTCTCGTTCGTTAGTGGCCATTCATGTGCAGCAGTTGAGGCGAACGCTGAGTGATTCCAACAACCGTATGGGTGTATCATTTACTTCGATTACTAATGTGGACAATTGTCACCTGGCAGTTGTGAGCAAACCAGAGCACTGTGAGCAGCGGTAGGTATTTTATCTATCGATGTGATATATTCCTATGAGGGATTTAAGAAAAGTAGAAATGGTGCAATTTGCATATTTCTATTCATAGCTCAAATTCGGATTCTCCATATTTACCCCTAATTTTCAAAAAAAATTTTCACGTGGGTGGCCTCCCCTCCTTGTGCAGTAGCTCCATAAGTACTTAAGTTTGACAGAATTCGTAATTGTAAAAACGTTTAATGATCCTTACTACCTCAGCAAAATACTAACCCTCACAGTTACTGATAAATCAAAAAATCTTTTAAGCTACATTTATATGGCAACAATCGACGCGATACATATCCTCCAGTACGTCCGAAAGCGTGACATGTTTTCTCCCGTGGCAACAATTCGCACCGAAGAGCCATGTATGTGTATCACTTCCGTTCCAAATGGCCTAGTATATGGAGCCGATACCTTTTATTTTGCTAGTGCTTCAGAGAATTTCCAATCTCGACCACTTTGTATCGAAAATTGTCCACCAGATTTTCCGGTTGCGGTTGTAACGATTTCCGATTGCGAAATTCTTGTTGTTTATCACAGTATGTGATTTCTTTTTCGGCATTTAAACGAATATATTATTAGATTATGGTGTGTTTGTTAATCCACAAGGAAGACGTACTCGAAGGGATAACCTGGAGTGGGAAAGAGCACCGTTGGAATTTGGTAAGTAAAATTACTTTTTATTAGTTCGATATATAAGTTTCATGGTATTAAAATTCGACACGCCACGTTTTCGCCTAATTTTTCAGTTATTAACTTAAAAAAATCAAGTTTTGTTAACACATGTCTGCCATTTTTTTAACACCATATCGAGAATCTCAACTGCTAAAAATTTCCATTGCGAGCAGACTCGTGTCAAAAATTTTAATTCCTCAGACTTTATGGATATATAATAAGGAAAATTCGAATCCCCCCCCCAAAATTCGATTTTTCAATAAAAATTGAAAATTCAATTTTTTAAAAGGAACTAGTTTTTTCAATGTATAAAAATTTTTTAGTCTATGCCGCACCATATTTATACATTGTTTATTGTGAATTCCTGGAAATTGTACAAATTGCTCCTTTTGATGGCGACAGTTCAAGGTATGTTTAGGAAGATCTATAATTTAAATTATGTACTTTCAGAACCATCATGGAAGAACGTGATGTGTATCGTTGTCGCTCGGCCCATCATACCGGCTTTGGCGTGAACCCGAATGAAGTAATTTTGACCGTTTCTGGATTAAACCGAGTGGAGTTGCATCTTTTTAATGCGGCTGGAAATTCGAGAAGTGGGTCGCTCAAACGAAAACTCAATGAAACGATTTCAAGCTTGAACCATTCCAAAAGAAAGCTATAACTAACTTTTTGTTGTTATTTTTTATGTTTATGTATTTTTGCGTGTATACTTTCTTACAGAGCAGTGGCGTAGCTAGGGAGGAGGCCGCAAAAATGAATGTTTTTCAGCAAAAAATTTCCTGTAGGCGCGAAAAACAGGAGATTAAAGTATTTTTTGAAATTTAAACTCGAAAAATTGCCTTGGTCCTCCCTTATGTTTTTGCTCAAATTTTCGAAAAAACGTATGGGAGGACCAAGGTAAAAATTTTTTTGAAAAGGTTCTCCCCCCCCCATTCTTAGAGTCTGGCTACACCACTGTTACAGAGTAACGTAAGTGTTGAAAAAATTCATACTTTCCGTTGAAAAATGCTTATATGCAAAAAAAATTGGAAAAAGGCACAAAATTTGGACTGCAGTGGGGTTCGAAACACTGCCAAAAAGCCGGAACATATCCACCGCACCACTGTGCTGTTGAACAATGGGTACAAATTTTGCCTATAAGGAAGCATGAAATTTCCTTATCCGCAAGTACGAAGTTTTGAATTTTGGGGAATACTTTTTTATTATAAAAAGACTACCCCTATATTTACCATTAAAGTTTGGAAAAATTCGAAATTCTTGTTTCAACACTTCCGACACTCCCTTTGTTGGACTAACATTCATCATCTAGTTATGTATTATTTGATATAGACTGTATTTTTTTCAATGATATAAACTATGGAAGCAAGTGTAAGGATGTTAAAATGATAAAAACTGTTATTTCTCAAAAATATGAATAGGTGTCCTGTTTATTGGTACAGGGCGAGCCAAAAAGAAACAAATAGAAATTTTTTTACGATTTGACCCTGGGTGACCTTCCCCCGATCCACAATATCTCCGAGACTATTACACTACCTCAAACAGCTTCAAAAATGCGTTTCCGTGCAATAATTTTTGTTTTTCTAGCTGTAAAAAATCTAGTTAAATCGATTTCGAGTGAAATCCAGAGGTTACCATTTTCTGTAGTTATTCCAAAATTTATTCCATATAGATTTATTTATTCGTATTCAACACAAAATTATTATAAGAGTCACTTTTTGGCGGCTCTAACCTTAATCCTCTAGCCACTTGATTTCTCATTCTTCTAAAGTGTTCGTGTCCAAGAATACTCGACGACTCAGAGGAATACGTGAAATTCTCTTTGATTGATAAATCCCGCTCTGCCGTAAAAGTACAATATGAAGATGGTAATGGTGGGCTAGCAGGGTCTCTCGGCGTGTCGATTTCTGGGTCAGACGGGATGGTATTGTTCGATTGATTGAGATCTTGCATACTATCCGTGATCCCGGAACTGTAACTGCTGAATGATGTTCCAGATCGCAACAAGGATACACTAAAAATTGGGAGAGAATACTTTGAATCTTGCATAAGAGTTTAAAAAAATCAAAATGCAATTTTTGAGAAAAAAATACGTGAAAAAAGTAATAGTCCAAAATTTTCCGCCAACACGACCACGCAGGGATGCGTTGCAAAAGTATAAATATAATCAAACTCGATTTGGTGACACCTTCCCTCCGATTCGATTTAGTAACCCCTCCTTGGGTGTGTCACTAAATCGAGAGTTGACTGTACCGTGAATCAGCAGTACGATGAGACGCTTCTTTGATCCTTCTCACTGTCCTTCTAGGCGGCTTCCTATATTCAGTTTGAATAATGTTCTTTGAGGACGTCCCACCAGTGGCATCGGTTGAATCATCATCGATTTTTCGAATAGCTTCACTGATTTTCTCCAACCTTTCTTCGATATGACGAAGAGCCTTGTCATGAACCCGTTCTTCGGAAAAGCTTCTAGCCGGTGGAATCGGCTTCACTTTTGAAACATCGTTGAGAGTAGAAACACCATTTAGAATTGGTCGAGGTACTACTGTTCCTTGAGATAAATTTTGCACCGATGATGCTTTTTCATTTTCAAATCGACGTTCTTGTCGCAGGAACTTGATTATAATTATGCTCAGGTTTCCATTATGCTCATTTGCTTGACACAGGTCCTAAAAATTCAAATTTAAAACAAGCATTGAACGATTTTAACAATACGTGCAACTTTTTCGCAGCTTGTTGAGCATTATTAGTTTGCCGGACAGCTTCAATAATTTCTCTTTCCGTTAATATATGCCACAGAGCTCGATTGCCTAAAATTTTGATGTAACAAAAATGGTTTAAAACGTCAACTAACCAATAACAATAAATTCATCTTCGTCAGTTAGATCAACAACTTGTTTATTCGGCTTCGGCACAACAACTGGGAATAAAAATGAAAACCCCACAGCTGTACCAGAAGATGCAATCCCATTGATAAGATTGTCCTAAAAATATACTTGAATCAAAACCAGGGCTGTAGTTCCGTTCCGGTTCCTTTTTCTCGGTTCCTAGTCCGTACTCGATGATCCCGGTTCCGACCATTGAACCTGTTCCGCTACAGCCCTGATCAAAACTTGTTTTAACGGTTTTAACACAATTTATCTAATTAAAAAACGTTTTCCGTAAAAAAAGTTTACTTGTGTAAGAATTGCATTAGCTCTTCGAATTCTCTCATATTCTTGCTTCGACGTCACAGGTTCTTCCCTTGCCAAATAAATCACTTCGCCATCCCTTCTAAATAATAATGCCGAAATATGACCAGAACTAGCACAGATAACTTGTCTGTCGGTAATTCTCAGAACAAGACAAGATGCGCCGAGACGTTCGCCTTTGACACCAAGATGTTCATGCGTGCGCAAAATGGCTCTCCTCAACACTTCAATATTGTTGTGGATCTAAATTTCAACAATTTCTCCTTAGGAAAGCTTCCTAACTTGTAATTCCAAAAAGTGTCGAAGCTTATTCCTAACCAAATCGACTATTTCAAAATTTAAGCCACCATCGATCATAGCAAAGGTCATATTTTGCGTATCTATGGGTCGGATTTGTTTGATGCACATTCTAAAATTTTTTGACATTTTTAGGTAATAGGCAGGGATGCCAAGTCAGGAAGAATGAAAATAAGGACATTTTTTTTACAAAAATAGGTAAAAAATAAGATTTTCGACTAGAATCAGTGAAAAAATAAGATTTTCTAATAAAATTTGTTTAAAAAAGAATCGGCCTCTCAAAATAAGGACAAATCGTGAAAGTAAACGGACTGCCCACACAACCCTTGCTTCTGTGAGGCCCTGTGTATAAAATAAAAGTCTTAAGTGAAAGTAAACGGACTGCCAAAAATTTTTTTCGATTTTTCGAGATTAGGCGGCTATTCAACATTTGCCCTTTTTAACGTTTGCCCTTTAACATTTGCCCTTTCTTAAATTTTAACATTTGCCCTTGCAAAAAACTTATGCTCCAAGCGGGATTCGAACCCGCGACCTTATGGGAAAAAACCAAAA
>JAQGCP010001479.1:0-12301 GCA_034699885.1 Acrobeloides thornei | reverse complement strand
TTATTTCCCTGATTCAGGGTCAGGGAAGCATTTTCAAGCTTCGGGAATGCGCGCAATCGATTTTTCGCATAAAATTACCTCTAAATATGTCATTTTTTAAAAACTTTAGAAAATTTTTTTCGATTTTTGACCCTGGGGTGACCCCCTCCCTGATCCATAATAGCTCCAACTTTTTTGCTTCTTTCGTTGAAATCGACTATATATGTAAAATTTATTTATATAATAAACATTTTGACTAATAATGCACTTTTTCTTTTGACTTTCAATTTATGGACATTTTTGAGTCTGGTCTACGAACTAGAGGCACTTCCAAGATGTTGTTCAAGCGTAAAATTCGTAGTAGCCAGACTATATGCACATGAATAAAAGTGTCTTACTGCCATAAAATCTTTCTCTTTGGAGATTTTTCGTAGATTTCTATTTTCTATATATGCGCTACGGAAAGATTTACTTTCATGATAGAATGGGAAATCGAGTACAAGATGAAGGTTTCACTATCAAAGGTTTGTCTTATAGACATAGGTTCATATTTTTTTAAATGACCAGTCCGGTCGGAAAAAGATGTCTGATTTTTTGCTGGTATTCAAAGTTCATGAAAAATGGAGCATTTGTTATTTTTACGATAAAATCCGAATCGCCACCGTTGTCGTGATAAATGTATTGAAGTTGGCGATTTTTGAAATTTTGTGTATTACAACGAAAATATGTACCTGATAGTTTTTTCTCTGAATCAATAAAATCTGTATATTGAGAAGAAAATAATTCAAAATTCTTGAACATTTAGAAAACAAGTTAATAAAGCATTTTTTATAACTCATCGAGACGAATAAAATGGCACCAAAATTATTCAATTCGAAAATTGTTTTGTATTATTGAAACGAAAGCTTTCGAAAAAATTCAAATGTTTTCGTTTCAATAACCCAAAATAATTTTTAAAATGGATAATTTTGGTGCCATTTTATTCGTCTCGAATAGTTAGAAAAAATACTGTATTTATTTTTGATAAATTTTTCAAGGATTTTGAATAATTTCTTCTCAATATACAGATTTTATTGATTCAGGGGAAAACTAACCCGAGGAAAAAGGCATAGGCTCCAATGAAGCGAAGAGGATGGAATGATACGAATGAAACGATCGAATAAAACGATATGAATGAAATAAACGAGACCAAATTCAGGGTTTTCGTGTCAATATTCAGGCAAATTCAAACCTGCTTCCGGACGATTTCCGGGCGTCGTCTGGAAATGAAATCGATTATTCGTATCGTTTCATTTGTGTTCGTTTCGTATCGTTTTATTCGATCGTTTCATTCGAGTTTATCTCGAAAAACTGACTCATGTGCATGTTTTCGTTATAATACACAAAATTTCAAAAACGCCAACTTCACAGGCATTTATCTCTACAGTGGTAGCGATTCAGAATTTAACGTAAAAACAAAAAATGCTCCATTTTTCATGAACTTTCCGAATACCAGCAAAATGGCATCTTTTTTCCGACCGGATTGTTGATCCTATATTGATTTTTTTAAGACGATCTTTTGAGTCCCAAATTTTCTCGTAGAACTATGAAATTTCGTTATGATTCACCGATAATGACCAATGGATTTAATGGCATCAGTTCAACAGAGCCCTTTTCCTTGAGACAAGATCCGTTGGATCTAGAAAGTCCACCCATAGGAATCCCAGAAGAATACAACGGCATTGATTTCAATCGTGGAGAACTATTAGAAGAACCTTTTAAATACGAGGCAAACGTAGGCCCACCTCCAATATTATCACCATTAAATGATTTAAAGGTATTCTATGGTATAAGTGTATAACTCAAGTGTACAAGTTCTATTGTTAAGCACGTATAGTCGAAATTTTTTTGGCCACCACGGAACTTTTTATTGAATCAGGTAACATGTCCATTGAAACGAAAAGACACGTGGATATAGCTTTTTTGATGCATCCCTGCGTGGTCGTATGACGGGAAAATCAGGTTTAATACTAATTTCCTGACATACGACCACGCAGGGATGCATCAAAAAAGCTATATAAAGATCCACGTTTCTTTTCGTTTCAGTGTACACGTTGCTTGATTCAATAAAAAGTTCCATGGTAGCAAAAAAAATTTTGACAATAGAGAGGGACAATATAGACAATACTCCCTCCCTCGAAATCGAAAAAATTACTCCTTGTTCTCTCCCCATTATGCATAAAAAATCATAATGCTCATTCATGATTTTCTACCAAAATTTCCTAGCTTTTCACCAAAAAAGATCAAATTATAAATTTTTTTCCAATGAAAATTGTAATTTTCTGACAATTTTCAGCTTAAACTTTGTTTCATGACGAGATCCCAAAAAGTTGGGCGCGCATAGCCTAATGGCTAGAACACCAGAGGTCGAAATGGCCCAGCGCGGCTCAGCAAAAATAGCGAATTTTTACGATTTTTTTAACGAAAAATATAGGCAATCTTTTCAAAAAAAATTTCATAATTGAAAAACAACTTGGTCCCTGAAGGGGGAGAATTTTCATTTTTTCAGCTCCTTCTTCTCCCTTGAGTACGCCACGCTCCTCCTTCTCCCTTGAGTACACCTGCACGTGACAATCTTCCCGTTTAGAACTATTCAAGAAAAGAAGATGAAGAACGTGAAGAAATTCTTCGAGGCTTGGATAAACTTGATTTTGATCCTAAAATCTCAACAAAAACTATAACATTCGAAGAAAATGGTAATATACACGATTTCTTCTTACTGAAAAATGATTATTTTAGGCCTGTGTTCAAATTTCCCACATCAAGAATCTAGCGATTATACCATAAAACGAGATTTGGGACATGGGTTAGAAATTGTTGAACGTGTTCACGAGGAAGAAGGAGATCTTTGTGAACATTGTATTTTAGAAGAGAGGAAATTAGAAGAGGCTAGAAGGGTAAGATGTGTTAGGGCTTCATCTCAAATTAGCAACGGATTGTCACTTTTTTAAACTTGTGCAACCTTAGGTGATATATCAGATTTTGAAAATTACAAAAAAATTATCAGTCTTAAAATTTCAGCCTTAAAATCAAATTCTTATAATTTTTCCTAGGAAGCGTTACTCAAACAAAAACTCGATCAACACATGAGAGATGTCAACTTATCCTTACAACATCGCCGGCATAAAGAAGAAATATACCCGGTAAAAGTTTTTCGTATCTTTAAATTTTTCCATTTTAGATGGAAGTACTCCCACCATTTGCAAATCGAGAAACACAAGAAGACAAAAATCGACAGTGGAGAAACAAAATTAAATACAGGGAAGAATTAGAAGACGAAATAGAAAGGCGGAGATTGGAAGCGATTTATAATGACGAACGAGATAAGCAGATACATAATTTTGGGAATACTTTTGATGCTAAGTTGTGGGTTTTTTCTAAAATACAAACTAGGGATGCACAAGTTACAAAAAGAGATCATATTCGTTTTTGGGGGCAAAAGTCATTTACAGAATCAAATTAATCAATAGCCAACTCTTTTGTTTTTTGAGGGCAAAAGTCATTTACAGAAGTAAATTAAACAATAGCAACCTCTTTTGTTTTTTTGGGGCAAAAGTCATTTACAGAAGTAAATTAAAAAGTAGCAACCTCTTTTGTTTTTTGGGGACAAAAGTCATTTACAGAAACAAGGCCCAAATCACTGTTATTTTGACACTTGTGGGGGTAGAGTTTGATGCAGCCCTGTAGATTCTACGCTTATCTTAATCGGATAACTTGCTCAGATGCCCAGTTTGTTTTTCGTACGATATTCAGCGGTATTTTTCAAGTAAACGTTCACCACGCAGTGAGATCTACCCAAAAGTTGTGCAATTTCTCTGTTACTCTTTCCTTGCTCATGAAAAGTCGCCCTTTTCGAATTCCGGAAGCTTTGTTCCGCGTGCCATTTGATCTAAGAAAGTCAAATTAAAAAAATAAAACGCCTCATTGAAACGATTGACAAAAGACCTAAAAAAATCGGACTATAACTTTCGCCATGTAACTCTCGCCAACTCGATAAAGTTCAAAAACCGAAAGTTTAGATTCGCATCCGATCGTGAACGCCAACGAAAACAGCAGCAAGCAGAAAAAGACTACAGTCGTGATATTTTAGAAAAACAAGTATATTCACAAAATTTATGCAAATTTTCTGTCAAAAAAATATTTTTTAGATCGAAATCAAAAACTTGACGAAAAAGAAAGATGAAGACCATATTGAATGGTGGGAAAAGCGACCAATGATTGGAGCTAAAGATGAAAGAGATGCTGCTTTTTTAGCCGGGCAGTTGAAAAGGAATCAACAGCTAAAGTACAGGGTGTCCCAAAAAAATGACTCACGGACATTTTTATGCGAAAAAATCGATTACGCGCATCACCTAACCTTGAAAGCGCCTCCCAGACCATGAAATATAAGATTTTCGTATTTCTTCAGTTATTTTTGGTAGGAATTCCTACTTGAAAATTGGATATTTCATGGTTTGGGAGGCGTTTTCAAGGGTTTTCGATGCGCGCAATCGATTTCTCGCATAAAAATAGCCCTAATGAGTCATTTGGGAAGAAAAAAATTTTTTGAAAAATTTTCGCCAAAAAATAACCAAATGGCAGTTTTTTGGAACATCTTGTAAGCGATTGTATTCAGAAATGACTTGGGTGGCCCATTCCAAACTGTTCACCACAAATCATCATTTTTCACCAAAAAATTGACATTGTCTGATGATTTTCAGCTTAAAAACGCAATTTTTAAGAAGAAACCCCTTACAAAATGACAATTTTTGATAGAAAAATTGAAAATTTTTGATCGGTTAAAAGAGACGCTGCTTTTTTTTACCACCCAAGACATACTATTTTTTAATTTTTTTTAACCCCAGCTCGCTCCAAAAACTACTTTTTGTAAATATTTAGAGAATCGATAGACCAATTATCTCGATTTAAAGTTCAAATGGAAGAAGAGGATCGCCTGGCAAGAAACAAACAGCGTGATCATTTTGGCAAAATTCGCGAAAAGGTTTTTATTTTTGCTTCTTAAAATGAAAAAGAACCGAGCGCTTCGATCCAGGAGGGGAAAAGAAGTTGAATTTATTATCCGTACCTCGCTTCTAAAATTGCATTATAATCTTAAAACATGATAAGGAGATAAAAAAAAAATATTTTGAAGGGTACCCTCATGATTTTGATGTCATTTTTCTTCTCTCACCGAGCCCTATCGATTGGTATAGGACGTGACGGAATTGGACTTAAGGTGACGGAGATAGCACAAACAGACGTACACACATAGCGCGTTTAATGTTTTAAAATATGCAAATTTTATTTTTCAAACATTTTTTTCAATTTTCCTTTTTTTCAATATTTTTTATTTAGATAACCGAACAAAGCAACCTAACAAAATGGGATGGCGAAGAAGCTCGTTTAAGAACACAAAAAAGATCTCACTACGATGACATCGTCTACAAAGCCTGGCAGGATGCTCATACAAGGAATGACAAGCGGTATAGAATACTTCAAGAAATGGATACTCGAAGATTAAGAGCAGAAGTCGAAAGGGATTTACGGAGATGTCGAAGGTGCCGTCGGCCGATTCGAGAAACTATTTCGAAGCGGTTGGTCTCGGTTACTGATTGAATATTTTTTTGTCCTGGAGATTATTGTAAATCAATTTTTGTGTAGTTGTTTTATTTTAAACTGTACCTATATAATATATAACATATGTGAACATATAAACTTTTCAATCGAAAAATGTACTAGAGGACAAAAGTTTTTTCAAAATCAGAAAAATATAAGAGGGGACCCTTAGAAAATTTGTTTCAAGGCACTTGCTCTTCCCTGTTTCTACGCCACTGGACACAAAGGACAAAGATTTTTGGTGAATTTAACAACATTTTCAACAAATTTAACACTGGAAAACAACAGAAGGTTTAAATAATTTATTTATACAATGTATAACAACGAAAAATTCAACACAATTAATGAAAAAAAGGAAAAGATTTTTGGTTAATTTAACAACAATTTTTCAACAAATTTAAACAAAAAACTATGATTTTTGGAATGATTACGGATTCTCCACTTTTATCAGCTTCAATTCCAGGCTATCGTTCAACTTTTTTGCCTCCAATGCCCAATTTCGAAAATTCGTATGCACTAAGCAGAAGATTGGCGCTGGCATGTCATTAGCACTGGGCTCTTCGCGAGAAAATTGGAAACCATTTCGAGGAAGTACTCCTTCAAATACACTCGGTTCTCGGCCAAATTCTTCCAATACACCATATCGGCCAAAAAACCTTTGTTTTGGTACTTCAATATTTACTTTGAGTACGAGCTTCTTGAAGTATTTTGGTGGCTCAAATGCATTGCGAAAGCCCTAAAATTCAAGATAGTACAGGGTGAGCCAAAAAAAAACTCTGTACTTTTGTGTTTTTTAATGAAAATTTTTCAAATTTTTTTTCAAAAACACCTATAAGGGGTATTTTCATGAGATTTTTGAAAATTTTTCGCCAAAAAACGCAAAAGTACGATTTTTTGGTTCATTCTGTAAACAACAACCGAGACTGGTCATCAAGGATCAAGATGGTAGGGGTTTTATATACCCTACCCTCGATCCTAGAGTCTTGAATCTCACCTCAATGATCCAGGAAAAGATCTCTTGAGCCTGTTCTCGACTAACCGTAATAGTCAATTGGATGCAATTTGGCGAATTGAACTTGCTGCATGAAAAGAATTTCTGAATATTTTCGATAGCACTTCGTTTGTAATTTTGAACTTTTCTCTCGTATGAAAATTCATCGTCAAACAAATGAATATAGGTGCCATGCCATTCAACATCAAATTTCCAATCAGTTTCAATTTCCACTTCAACATCTGGTCCAAATTCGAGTAAAGACCACTTCCTATCATAACGAATAATCGAATCGAACATCGACGTTTTCATATTAATCATGAGCTTGGGCGTGTTTACGTATTCTATAAAGATTAATGTAAATGAACATAATAATAAACAAGGTACACAGAAGTTCGAAATGGTGAAAACTAGTCGGAAAGTGCTTAAATAATTCTTCTTTATATTCTCCGCACTATTGTACAATGAAAAAATAACAAGCTTACGCAAAAAGAAACGCTTAAACTTTTCTAAATGCTCCGTTATAGACATTGCACCCGCAATTATAAGATGAAAATTTTCGACCGGAATACGATCTCCAGCAAGTTCACAAATCTTCTTCATCTTTTCCTCAAGTGCATTGCTCGACAAGAGTCTCTCAGCCATCAATTTAACCACCGCATTCTTGAAGATATGTCGATCTGGATGCTTGCGAATTGAAGCAAAATCGATGCGAACTGCCTTGGCCTGACGAGAATTCACCTTAATAACGGTAATAGAATCGAATGTGCCACGATCGAAGCGGATATCGATAGGTCGTTTGGATAACTCTTTCTCAGCATCTTCAACGACATTGTGCCATTGCTTGCAGACAGCCGAACAACTGTCCAAGTCTTCGCGATCCAACTTTGAGAAAATACGCACCAAAACATCATTCGGCATAATTGGCATAGGCAAAACTAAAAAAGAGTTTTTTCTTCTCAAAATCAATCAATTTTTCGGGGTATATGCCGAAAATGGAACTCTCTCAGATTTCGACAAAAAATCGTAATTTTCAATTAAAAAGAGTGATTTTAAACAAAAAAACTATTCGTGTCGGTCGGCGCGAAAAACATAAAGGAGACATAGGTGATTTTTGAACATTTTTTGAAAAACTCAAAAAAATTGCCTTGGTCCCCCTTGTTTTTGCCCAAATCTTGGAAAATATAAGGGAAAACCCTTATGATTTTTCAAAGTTTTTGGGACCTGAGCCCCTCCGAATTTCGTTCTCCTACAGCCCTGATCCCCTTACCTACGGCACTGAATCCCATAGAGTCCCATTTTAGCCAATTAAGTGAGTAAAACTGGCATAGACAAGAACGGAATGGAACGATCGTTCAAACAACACATGAACGAGATGACAATTGTGCTTGTAATTCCCTTTATCATCTCATTTTTGTGTCCTGTCCTTGTGTTGCTGTAAAACTACCTTCTTTTAATTGACGACTGCGACGAACTTTTGCTGCCGGTTCATTCTTCTCAGCTTTAACTAATTTGCGTTTTTTAGTAATATTTCCTTTAGCCATTATAAGTTTTACGGAAAAAAGCTCTAAAAAGGGTGGTATCAAAAAAGTATTTTAAGAAACTAAATTTTTTAGTGTATATAAAGAAATACATGTATCAACAGTTTAATGCAAATTCATTTAAAAAAGTTACATTGCAAAGAAATATGGAAACGGTAAAAGATTTTCCAAAATTGTTACATAAATTGTGATGCCGAATTTTTTGAAATTTTGGTGAAAAATCATGAGAGGCCATTATGATTTTAGAAAATATCAAATTTTTGCGCAAAAATATAGGCTGTCTATGCCCCTGCGGGCAGGGCTCCGGGTCCCCCAGCGTACAGGGTGATCTAAAAGTTCCCGATCACTTTGAATTTTTATAACAAACAACATATAACAATAACAAAACAAAAATTATTCAAAATATCTTCCTTTAGCTTCGATACATTTATTTAATCGTTTCGGAAAGTCATCGACGATCTTGTTCAATCGCTCCACTGTTATTTCTTCATTCTGGGCCTTTACCAGAGCTCACTTCAACGATTCAATTGTCTTGTGTGGCTTCAAACATGCTGTCGCTTTCAGAATATTCCAAACCAAATAATTCATCGCGTTCAATTCAGGCTTATGAGCTGGCTACTCCTCTGGTGTGATGAAATCAACAGCTCCATAACCGTTTTCAAGATCTTCTTTGTCTCGGAGAAATCTCAATGTGTCTCGTGGTCGATGATTTGGTGCAGAGTCTTGCTGAAGAAACCATGGAATATCGCCAAAGTGATTCGCGGCCCAAGGCAGAAAATGTTCTCAAAGCATATCTCAATAGACTTCTTGATTGATTTTTACACCTTGCTCAATGAAGACCAGAGGAGGCTTACGAGCGGGATATTCCAGAATTGATTTCCCTTTTTCATACAGTTTCATTATTGCTGGTTGAAATTCAGCCATTTGTGCTACAAAAAATAAATTGATGTTCACAAGCGATAATAAATTCAAAAAAGCGAAAAAATTTTTCTAATATAATTACGTTTCATTTGGCTTTTATATATAGAGGGGCGGAAAAGCCACGCGAAAAAAATTCCTTCACTTTTGTGAATCATATACAGAGTGCTGCAGAATAAACCGGTCACATGAGAATGTTCAAGATCACACGTGTGATGTCCTTGCCGAGAAAATCAATTTTTTCACAACAATACTTTTTCGTGTTATTGAAACGAAAAATTTTATTATTTGTTCTGTCGCTATTTTTTTCACATTTTCCCCCTCCGTGCACACATCGTTATAGGGATTTTTTCTTGAAATCATAACAGAAACGACAATTATACACAACACTATTCAAAATGACCGCCCTTAGCTTCTACACAGGCTTTCAACCGCTTGGGGAAAATTATCAACAATTTTTTCCAACATTTGAACATTCTCACTGGTTTATTCTGCCGCACCCTGTAAACAATTAAGTACCCTAAAGTTCCGTGTATAAGCCGCGGCTTATACACGGAATTTTGTAAAATTATGCATTTTTTTATCCATCTCTAGGGAAGGGGGCAAAATCAAAAAATTCCTTCGGATTCGAGTTCCCCATGCCGAAAAACACCCCAGTACAAAAAATCAGCGAAATTGGAAAACTTTTTGGAAATTCGATTTTTTTACCTCAAGGAGAGACCAAAGGGACCACGGGAAGGTACCTCACAAGGGGTTAAAACCCAAAAACGGGGGTTTTACCTCGTATGGGGTACCTCTTTGTAAATCATTTTTTGACCATATTCCTGAGGCCTAGGACAAAAAAAGAACGGCGGATTCGTGTATAGCGCCTAGAAAAACCCTATGAGGATTGAAAATTTCGTCAAAAATCGACTTATAATCTATATTTTAATTAAAATCTATAGGTGCGGCTTATACACGGAACTTTAGGGTATATAAACGTCTTTAGTAAGTTTTCACTTTAAAAAAGTTATACCCAAAATCTGTATTTGACCACTTTTTTGAAATCGTGGTCAAAAAATAATGGCGGGAATCGATTCCTCGCAATTGTTCACCCTATATATACTAATCATACGTGTAAAACCTTTGTTTCTGTTAAAAACCGGATTTTCTGATGAAAGTGGTTCCCCCTTTAAGAATAATTAAGGGAATATGAAGTCCAGAAAATATTTGCGTCTTTATTTAATTTTCCTGCTGTTATCCATACCAGTACGATTAGAGGAAAACCCTGATCACATATCTTTACCTCTATCAAATTCCAGCAGCGCTTCTAATGTTCCCAAACCATATCAACTAGCTGATACTCGACTTTTGATCGGAATAATTTTCACGATTTCGCCTGTTGCTGCGTTTCTTCAAATATCGATTATTTATATAATCTTCATTTCTAATAAGCGTCACAAATATAAGAACGCGTTTTATCGCCTAGTGGTGTGTCTAAGCTGTACCAATATCTATTGGTGTTTCTTTCAAATGTATCAAGGATTGTGCAACGTTATGGGCCAATGTCCGTTTGGAGAGCTGGGAAACGTTCTTATTTCTTCCGGCGCTCAGTTCATATTCTTTTTATGCATGAATATGGACTTGTTGATTGCGTTTAATCGGTTTTCGGCAGTGGTTTTGTGTGAACAACATGATAAAGTTTTCAGCCAGAAGAAAGGCACGTTTTATATGTTGATGTTCATGCTAGGTTCTGCGATAGAGTGTATACCAACATGGATTTACAAAAAGAAATATGTGAGTTTATGTAAAGGATGGTGCAAAAAAGTTGATTTTTTCTATTTTTGGGATCCGAATATTTTTTAAATTAAAAAATGATCCCTCTAGTGGTAATTTTATTCGGGAAATCGATTGCGAGCATTCCTGAACCTTAAAAATGCTTCCCTGGCTCTTACTCAGGGAAAAATTGTGCTTTTGAAGGAAAAATAATCATTTTTCATATTTTTATCTGGAAATCAATTTTTTATGGGTAATTTTATGTGAGAAATCGAAGCATTTTCAGGGCTCAAAAACGCTGAAAATAATATTTTTTAAATCGATTACCTGCATAAAATTACCCTAGAGGATCATTTGTGGAATAAATTATTTTTGAGTCCCAAAAAATTGGTGTTCTGACGAGTCGCTTTTTGATCTTTTTTGAAAAATGGCTCACCATGATCTACATTTGTGGAGGCGGGGGATCAAAATTGTCAAATCAGACGGGGACCCTATGTTAAATTTTGCCTTCGGCTGAAAACTTGCGTGGGGACAAATGACGTAGCTAGAGGGCGAGTGGCATCCCCCCCCCCCCCATTTATTCATTTGGACCAAAAGTGCCCCCTCCTATACTAGACCCCCAGATATGTCCTTAGAGTGTGATAGGTGGACCCCTATCACACCTATGCCCCGAATCCCGAATTTGCCAATTCTGATCCTGACTTTTCCCGAAAATGCTGATCCGTGCTACTCTAGTCTTAATGTAACCATTTAAGTATGTTGATGTACAGACATTCACCTTTCTGAACATACCACCTGAACACATTGTAAAATTAATTATGTGGTTTGAACTGGGATGCACATACGTTGTTCACTCAATTCTAGCTGTTTTGTAAGTTTCAAGCTCTATTTTGGATTTACAAAAAGTTTTTTAGATACATATGGGCGTTCGTTGTCTATAGAAGACGTATAAGAAGCAATGTGACAACAATGACATCTGCACAGCAAAAAGAAGGGCGCCTTCTAATGCAAGCTGTTTTTAGTGGAATCCCATGTTTTGTAATCATGACTTTCCATCATCTTATTCATTTACCAATTATGGAATTGCTAGGTGGCGATTGGTGCGTCCTAAACGGACCTCTTGTGTACCTTTGGTTCAACTCGGAGATTCGATCCGATTGGCTGGAGTTAATTGTTTTGAAGAAGGCGGTTATCAAGAAAAATTACATAAATACGTTTATTATGAACAAACTTGCCACAAAACCAAATACTGTTAGTGACGTCAATATCAAACAAGACACACAATTTCAGCCTATCGACGGAACTAGTCAAAACACAGCATAATTTAAAGACAAAAGGTTGTACAGGGTGGCTAAAAAAGTGGATTTTAGCGATTTTTGGCAAAGTTTCGCAAAAAAACTTTTTAATTTTTTTCTAAAATAACCATATGGGGGTTTTCTATGCGAGGAATCGATTGTGCGCATTGAAATGTTTTGAAAACGCT
>JAQGCP010001478.1:0-12303 GCA_034699885.1 Acrobeloides thornei | reverse complement strand
TATGCCTTAGCCTATGCCTTAGCCTATGCCTTAGCCTATGCCTTAGCCTATGCCTTAGCCTATGCCTTAGCCTAAGCTAAGGTTTTCGTTTCGCTACTCCGAGGATTTTTCCCTCGGTTCTTCTTTCTCGGTAATCCCGTACCCTCGATCTCAGTTTTTTGAAAAATCCAGTCTCTATTTGAAATAGTACTTCGAACTATTTTAGGAAGAATACTTCGTTCATGATTCACAAGGCGAAGCTTTTGGTCGCGATGCCAGAGCATCATCCCATCCATTAGCTTTCCCGATTGAAAAAGCCGAAGATGTCACTGAAGCCTTTGATACCATCACCTATGACAAGGCAACTTTCATCACTACACATTTTTATGCTCAAACTTTTTAGGGTGGCTCGATACTTCGCATGATCCGCGCTATAATGGGAGAAGAATATTTTCGAAAAGGTCTAACTGTAAGTAAAAGTCTAACTGTACGGAGTTATTGCATAATTAGTAAAAAATGTCAGTTTTTTCGACATTTTTTACTAATTATGCAATAACTCCTCAGCCAGAAAGAGTTATGGCATGATATTGGTGTCATTCGATTGCTACGAAATTCAGCTTTCTAACGACATCAAAACTATCAGGATTGGCTTTGTATTTCCGGCAAAAATATAAAGTTTCGAAACATCAAGCGACCTTTTTAGAGGGCATTGTAACATCCCTACCCATAAGGAAAAAATTTTTTTCAGAAATAAATTCCGGACCCCAAATTCATGTAAAAAAACAGAACTTTTGAAATAGCTTAATAGGAAATTATTCAAAGTCTACAATTTTCATGACGTTATCTTAGACCTACCTCAATAAATACCGTTATTCCAATGCTGACCATACTGATTTATGGAATACCCTATCCGAAGCAGTTCCTGAAGGCCTCAAAGATTGGAACGGAAATAAATTTAATGTCGATGAGTTTGCTAAGCCTTGGACAGAACAAGTGATTTTTAAAGAAAAAAATCGGAAAACTAAACGATTTTTAGATGGGATTCCCAGTTGTATATGTCCGTCGTGTTGACAAAAATCGCATCGAATTGTCTCAGAAACGTTTCAAAATCGACGAAGATGCAAAGGAACAGCCGAAGGATAGAAATTCCAAATGGGGGTGAGGATTTGTTTACAGTATAGCTTGTTCACAAGAATTTAGGTACAAATGGGATGTGCCTCTTTGGTATTCTGTTAATGGAGAAGAAAAGCCTATGAAATGGCTACATGAGAGTAAGAATTTTTTTTGTTGTAACATCTGAAAAACGCAAATATTTTTTGGCACCAGAAAATTTTTTTTGGCACCAATATTCTGGATTCGGATTCTGAATCTGGATTCCGATTCAGAATCCGGATTCAGAGTTCAGAATCCGGATTCAAGACCCCGATTCAGAATCAGATCCGGATTCAGAATCTGGATTCTGATTCAGAATCCAAAATGCATAAAACGGGCGAAATGCAGAATGTCAAAATATAGAACAGACAAAATGCAGAATGCTGAAATACCGAACAGACTTTCGTTGTAATACACAGACGAGACTTCACACGCAATTATCTCAAAAACTAAAGCGATTCAGAAGGCGCCGTAAAAACAAAATATGCTCCATTTTTCATGAACTTTCTGAATCTCAACCAAAATTACGGCTTTTTCTGAGTGGGGTGGTCCTATGACAAAAAACTTCAACCAATTTTTAGCCACCCAATTTGAAATCCCAGAAAATGATGTAGTCGTGTTCAACGTTGGTTCTCGCGGCTTTTATCGAGTCAATTATGAGCAAGATATGTGGAAGCAAATTGGTGCCCAACTAATGAAGGACCATACTGTAAAATTTCAAATCTCTTAAAAGCCTAAGGCCTAAGCCTTAGGCTTATCCCAAGGCTAAGCCGAAGGTTAAGCCTAAAACTAAGACTTAGGCTTAGCCTTAGGCTAATCTAATCTGTTCAGATTTTCTCGTAACATAGCTTCAATCACTTTAATTCGTTTTAGAAAATTACCTCCGAAACTCGTGCTCGTCTGTTGAATGATGCATTTACGTTGGCACAAGCTGGACAGTTAGATTATGAAACGGCTTTGAGTTTGACCGGGTATCTAGACAAAGAAACTGAATTTTTGCCATGGGCCATTGCTTTAGAACGTATCAACGTGATTCAAAACTATTTTGATGATGAACCAGAAGCCGATGCACTTAAGGTATACGCATAAATTTTTATGACAAATTATTATAATCTTTAAAGGAGAAATGTTTGTCTGTGTGTGCGGGCTAACTCTCGCTTAAAAATTTTTTTAATCGACGTGAAATTTTATGGGGAACAACTTTATTGAGCAACATTTTTCGTTTTGAAAATGTCAAATTCGGATTCTCCCGCGTGTTTTTACCCCTAGAGAGGTCATTTCCAGAAAAAATTTTCCCACTAATTTTTTTAATTTTAGGATTATTTGCTCCCATTGATCACGAAACCTTTCAAAAAAATCGACTGGGAACATCTTGACACCAGTTATTTAAATGATAGCCGCTTCTTCGAAAAGTATGATATAGCCAGTGACGTGACCAGGAATTTCGGAAGGGAGGGGGGCACATCACCTTGGTCCCCCAAGATGATTTTTTTCGCCATTTTTCTAAAATTTTCAGGATTTTTTTCAAAAATTTCTTAAAAACATAAGGGGAGACCCTTATGTTTTTTCTGGGCCGAAGGCCCGGAAGGGGGGCACCTGCCTCCCTTGGTTACGTCACTGGACATAGTATAATCATTTGATGTGGAAATTTACTTTGGGATCATTCACATATCAATTGATCAAATTTTTAACATTTTTAGACCCCCTACTCTCTCCTGTTTCCTTCGAGCCTTAGGCCACCCCTCGATATGATCACGTGATATATGAACGACTCCTTTTTAGCCTCCTTGATGCCGAACTGATTGATAAAATGTGCTCATTGGGTGATGAAAATTGTATAGAGAAAGTGACAGAACTGTATCGAGATAGCTTTGTCTATCCATGTCAAATTGGAAATGCGCAAAGTAGTCAGTGCAGTGTGTAAGTTTTTATGAAATTTTCTAGGTTTAAAGGAAATCTAACAAAAAAAGTTGCCAAAATTTTGTTGATATTCGGGAAATTTATGAAAAATGAAGCATTTTTTGTTTTTACTATAAATTCTGAATCGTTGTGGTTTTTGAGATAATTGCGTTTAAAATTTTGAATTTGTGTACATGTTTTCGTTGTAATAAATTTTTTGCAGAAAACGAATAAATAAAGCCGAAAAAATCATAGTATCTCAAAAGAGCACAAATGCTTTTTTTAAAAAGCTCAACTGGCCATGAAATAAAGCCAAATTTTTAGTGTCCCTGTACCCCTGCGAACTCTAACTTATTGTTATGGTGTGAAATATGGCAACGAAAAGGACTTTGATCGAATGCTCGAATTCTTCATGAAAGAATCGATCCAAGTCGAACGAGACCGTCTTATGTCTGCCTTGGCGTGTACTCGAGACACTCATGCTGTCAAAAAGTTAGTCAATTTCACCGAAAAAAATTTCATACATTTTAAAATATATACAGGAAGTTCCAAAAAAAAAACATTTTTTCGACTTTTCGCTTCAATACAAAGGCTTTTCCTGAATCAGAGAAGCGTTTTTTCGCTTCGAAAATATCAGATTCCTCGCATGTTTTACCCTTAGAGGAATCATTTCCAGGAAACATTTTTGCAAAATTTTTCAAGTGGGTGTCCCCCTCTCCTCTTAGCTCCCAACGATCTTATATGATAACTTATTAGACTCCTTGTCATGGCAGCCGATGTGAATAGTGATGTGATTCGTTTACAAGACAAAGCTAGTATGTTCTCATTGTTAACACTAACGCCGATAGGCGGGCCAATTGTTTTTGACTTCTTTTTGGATCACTGGTCAGAACTCTACAACGGGTATGTGATAGTATAAATCTACTAATTAAAAGCAAAAAAAATTTAGACTCAAAAATCAGCTAACAATTTTGATCAGGTTTATTGGTGTCTCGATTACGGGTAAAACACAACGGAATATTGATGAGGTAAGGAAAATTGCTAATAAACACAAGAAAATTTTGGAAGCTCTTTCCTTTGGGGACACGCAATCAACAGGATTCCAAAAACTGATACTTTTTGAAATAACTTTATGAAAAAATATCCTCTAAAGGTTTAAGCCTAAGCCCAAGCCTAAGCCTAAGCCCAAGCCTAAGCTTAAGCCTAAGCTTAGGCTTAAGCTTAAACCTAAAGCAAAAGCATTCTTTTTTTCAGCTCGAACATTTCCTCATTACCAACCGAAACACAACTCGAAACTTGGACGCTTTCAAACAACGCCTTGAAGTCCTAAAAACGAACAAAAAGTGGATGGACAAAAACTTCAAACCCTTGGCGCAATGGTTTAAGGCACAAGCTCAGAAAAGAAAAGAAGAGCTATAATCCTATCGCCTATGCCCCGGTTTACCTCTATTGTATTTATTTAAGCTTATTCTTGTCTATTGTTTGTACAAAATTTTGAATTTATAGTCTTTTGACAGGTCAAAAAAGTACATTTTTGAGCCCAACAAATTTTTTGGAACCGAAATTTTTAAACTAAAAATGACCCATATAAGGGTATTTTTATGCGGGGAATCGATTGCACATATTTTCTAAGCATGAAAACGCTTCCTGAAACCTGATTCAGGGAATGGAGTTGGTATATTGACGCGAAAATCGAAAAAATTTCTATTTTCGCTCTAGAAGCATTCACCTGGGGATAATTATATATCGATTGCGCACATTTTCTAAACATGAAAAAACTATCTTGACCCCGATTCAGGGAATGAAGTTGGTGTACTGACGCGAAAATTGAAAATTTTCTTAGAAAATGTGAGCAATCGATTCCCCCTATAAAATTACCCCCAGATGGATCTTTCAGGGTGAAAAAAGAAAAATTTCCGATTTTTGCGACAATATACCAACTCCATTCCCTGAATCAGGGTCAAGATAATTTTTTCATGCTTAGACAATGTGCGTAATCGATTCCCTGCATAAAATGACCCTTATATGAGCCATGTTTAGAAAAATTTTTTGGCCCCAAAAAAATTTTTCGGGCCCTAAAAATGCACTTTCTCGACTCATCCTGTATTAGAAAAGGTTGTGCGACAAAAGTTAAAAAATGCCTTCTTAACATGACTTGGACTTTTATAGTCTTTTTTTCTATTTGGATATTTTATACATAAATGTTATGTTTGTGATATATGAAAAAATAAACATATCATTATTTTAAACAACTTGGAGCTACTACACAACAGAGGCAGGGTCGTATCCAGAGAGGGGGGGGGTAAAGGGGGTAGTTACGGGCAGATGCCAGTTGGCGACATACAATCTCTGCCAGTTGATGACATAGATTTATGTCACCAACTGGCAATTGAAAAAATTGTCAGTTGGTGACATTGGGGGAGGGTACCCACACGAAAAATTTTTTCTGGAAATGACCCCTCTAGTGGTAAAAACATGCGGGGAAATCCGAATTTGACATTTCGAAGCAACAAAACGCTGTCCTGATTCAGGGAAGGCCTGTGTATTGAAGCGAAAAGTCAAATTTTAGGCTTAGGCTAAGCCTAAGTTCATGAAAAATGGAGCATTTTTTATTTTTATGACATGTTCTGAATGTTATAATTTTCGAGGTAATTGCGTTTGAAATTTTGAATTGTGTACATGTTTTCGTTGTAATGCACAAACTTTTTTAAATTTTTGCAGAAAAATCGATTTTTGCATCAATCAAATTTTCATAAAATAAATATTGTAGAAATTTTATAGCTAAATGAAACGAACAAAATGACACCAAAATTATCCAATTTGAAAATTGTTTTAGGTTATCGAAACGAAAATTCTGATTCATGTTTTCGTTCCAATAACCCCAAACAATTTTCAAATTGGATAGCGTTTTTTCGCTTTCGAAAATGTGGCCATTTTTCAGATTTGCCAAAAATAAATGGAACAAAGAGCATAAAATCTTTCGATACAAATCATAATGGAAACTAGGAACGCAAAAAATTTTACTAGTTTAATAAGTTTTTGGAGCTACTACACAATAAGGGGACACAAAAGTCGCATTTTTGCGACTTTTTGCTTCAATACACAAGCCTTACCTGAATCAGGGAAGGCGTATTGTTGGCCCCTCTATTGTGTAGTAGCTCCGAATCCTTACTATATAAATACAATAGAGATAAATAGACGATAGGATTATAGTTCTTCAGTTCTTCTTTTCTCAGCTTGTGCCTTAAACCATTGTGCCAGGGGTTTGAAGTTGTTGTCTATCCACTTTTTGTTCGTTTTGAGGATTTCAAGGCGTTGTTTGAAGGCATCCAAGTTTTGAGTTGTGTTGCGGTTGGTAACGAGAAAATATTCGAGCTGAAAAAAAAGAATTTTTTTTGTTTTAATACAAAAGTGTTTAGTATAGGCCTGATTTTCAATCCCAACAGTCTGTGTATTGAAGCGAAAACCTGAATTTTCATCTTGACTTGGGTCCGTTGCTTAGTTCCGGAACCGGAAGTGGGAGGCATTAGATCATGCGCGCCGATTTTTTTGTAATCTTGAAACAGAATTGAAAAGCTTTCAAATTTTTCTTGCGTATGTTAGCAATTTTTCTTACCTCATCAATATACCGTTGTTTTTTACCCGAAATCGAGACATGAATAAACCTGATCAAAATTGTTAGCTGATCTTTGAGTCTAAATTTTTTTTAATATTCTGATTAGTTTATACTATCATACCCGTTGTAGAGTTCTGACCAGTGATCCAAAAAGAACTCAAAAACAATTGGCACGCCTATCGGCGTTAGTGTTAACTTGTAGAACACACTAGGTTTGTCTTGCAAACGAATCACATCACTATTCATATCGGCTGCCATGACAAGGAGTCTAATAAGTTATCATATAAGACCGTTGGGAGCTAATAGGAAAGGGGCCACCCACTAAGAATCGATGGTTTTCTCATAAAAATCCGAAAATGTTTGATTTTCGTTTCAATACACCCAGCCCATTCCCTGAATCAGGGTCAAGGAAACATTTTCACGCTTCGGAAATGCGCGCAATCGATTTCTCGCATAAAATTACCCCTAGAAAAGTCATTTTTGCAAAAATTAAAAAAAATTTTTTTTTCTCAAAAGTGCTGCTGCAAAGTTTACCCCCTTTAAGAAATAGCACAAAAAACATATAAAAAGTCGATTTTTCTGCTATTTCTTAAGAACTTTGAAATTCAATATTTCAACAACTATACATTTGTTTTACGAGATTTTTGGGGGACTACCATTTTTTGATGCGCTCTACAAAATGGCGTTGTTATTTTTCAAAAATTCATTAAGGGTAAAAAATCAGGTTTTCGCTTCAATACACAGACTTATTCAAAAATTATGAAAAATTCATAAAATGAAATCCGCCGTCTCAACTAGCAACTTACAAAAGACCGCATTGAAAAATCTTTTTTCCTCGCTGAAATATCGAATTTTAAAATCCTTGAAGTCGTCTGAAACACCCTGTACATACCAAAAAACTAGGGTTAGAAGAAGATTTAGAAGAATTCGCAAACTATGCATGGAATCAATTAAAACCTACCGATGATACGGATGATGATCAGATGACGCGAATAATGAATGCCCGTTTATTAACATTCTTATTAGCTACTTCGCGTCATAACGAGTATCTCGAGTATCTAAAAATAGATGCAGAACGCGAAAAGGAACTATGTCTCCAAAAATCTTTATCAGATAAAATAATAGAAATGTGTAAAAATATACTCGAGAAAGAAATCCCATTACTTCGAGAAAATATGGCTAGAAGAGATATGTACATGAAATGCAATGTTACGGAATTGGTATCATTATTTTTAAATCCACGATTTCCTTCATATTTGCATTGTAAATATGAGATTATGAGAAAACTATCAGATTTTAAGGAAAGAACGATATATAAGGTACGCCCAAAGGATAATAATGATAGCTTATTTGTTGTAAAAGCTATCAATTTAATTGTAAAAAACGAAGAAATGCGACATGAAAAATTAAGAAATAATTTTGATTATGTTCAACTGCTGATTAGAGAATTACGGATTTTAATGGAGGCTGAACATCCTTACATCGTAAAATTTAAACGAGCCTGGATTCAATATATGTATAATAAAGATAGGCATATTATAGATCGAAGTCCATATTTATGTATCTTAATGGATTTTTGTAACAACGAAAGTCTTCATGAATTTCATAAAAATAAAACACGAGTAGATATTAATGAAAATAAAAAGTTTGCGATGCAAATGTTATTAGCACTAGATTATCTTCATAAAAAAGGAATTATACATCGTGATGTTAAGCCAAAAAATATTTTAATTAAACAACAGAATGGCGAAAATGTATATCTATTAGCGGATTTCGGAATATCTTGTTTTGTTATAGATCCTGATGAATTGCTTCCAATATGGATAGAGGGAGATCCGGATAAAAAAGAAACGACAGAAATGCCGGAAAGAACTGGGCCTAACATTGGACCAAAATGGTATTTATCACCAGAGCAACTACGTGGAGAGCCTTATGATTGTAAAGCCGATATTTATTGCTTTGGTATGGTATTTTTTGAGATGTTTCAT
Source organism: Acrobeloides thornei (assembly GCA_034699885.1). NCBI lineage: Eukaryota > Metazoa > Nematoda > Chromadorea > Rhabditida > Cephalobidae > Acrobeloides > Acrobeloides thornei. Next base: position 3,669 of record JAQGCP010001478.1, on the reverse strand, counting down.
GTTGCTAAAGACCGGGAAAAATATTTGGCAAATTTAAGAAAATCTAGCGAAAAATATTCGGTTAATTCCTTTTTAAAACAGTTTGGAATAAATTCGGCTTTCTCTAAAATGATAGTAAAAACATTATCATATGATTCAGAGAAACGTCCTTCTGCTGAGGATCTTTTAAGAGATCCTATTTTTAATCAAGAAGAAGTTTCAACATTTATATCAAAATATAATAACCAAGGGCCTCATATTTCACAATCTAATTTGAATAAAACGAAGATATCGGGACATGTTGCACCGAAAACTAATACATTAGATTCAAAAAGTATGCCAAAATCTGCGAAATTAGCTGGCAATATGAAACTAGACGAACATGCTATAAGGAAATTGATTTCTTATTTAACTGGAATATATTCTAACGATCGAAAAGATGAAGCAAAAAAAGGAAAAGCTATAAAAAGGCCGAAGCCAGATATGCAAAAATTGTTTGATCAACTAAATATTCCACCACCGACAACTGTAGGTGAAATCGACACGACTCTGGAATTACTTAATCAAAAATTAACAAGCGATCAAGAAAATTAATTCTAACAAATAAAGAATTTCTAATTCACCAGGCAGGATTTATACTTTCGTCACGTCGTGACACATCGCAGAGCAATTACGTTTATAGTGCGAACAATTTTTCCAATGTTGTTTATAGTTGCTGTCGCGCGACAGTCTGCGGCGTCGCAAGTGCTGACCACGCGACGCAACGCCGAATGGCAAAAAATTTGGCTCCAAGTGGGATTTGAACCCGCGAACTTGTGACCACTAAGCCGCTGCTTTGTCACTGCACCACCGAGGCATGTTGATGGAGAAATGTCTTTTCAAACCAAGTACTATCGCGCGACAGACTATAAACGCCAACTCGCGACGCGATGGAAGTATAAATGGTGCCTCAAGGTGGCAAACACTTCCTCAAAAATTAAAAATCTTTTTTATTCTTGATTTAAATTCCGTATCATTTTTCAATAGAAAAAACAAAATCACCTTTTGTTGTAACAAGATCACCTTATGCTTTTCTTTTTTATTTATCTTGTATGTGTATTTTTTTAACTAAATTACAGGGGGTGCCAAAGGTTACGGTCTAAGGGTAGACCGTAGATATTCATGCTTTGAGTGAATGCCGGAGTCAGTTTTGACCAAAAATCGCGGTCACGGTCAATTTTCAAAGTTATAGATTTTTCGTGCTCAAATGATAGATTTTAGTCTATAGAATCCATTTCAGATCGATTTTTTGCATTCACATTAATTCTTGACGATATCTAACAGGTTCTTTTGGCATGACTCGAAAATTGAGTTTTTCAAATAAGAGCTTAAACTACATGCTTAAATTTTTTTCATATATAATAAATAATCGAAAAGAACAATTTAGAATTTTCATTAAACGAAACATTTAATTCCTAATCAATTATAATAAATAGGTTTTCGTTTCAATGTTCCGTTGTGATCAGAAAATTTGAATTGTACGTGATTGGTTGCGTGAGATCCCAACAAGAATATAAAAAGAGCTCCATCTTGGACCCCCAGCATGATCTTTAATCTATATAACGATTTTTATCACACTTAATTATGAAAATCCAATATTTATATAGATTTCTAAATGGATATTTTTATTTTCGTTGCTGCTTCTTGTAGTAAGACTCGAGCTCTTTACGATAGTATATTACTTTAGGAAAATGGCTTTAGCCTGATCGAGATAGAAGATTTAGAAGTCGTGAAAAATGACCCTACTCAAAATTGAACCAAAGGGGGGGGACCAAGGTGATTTCGAGTTTTGGGTCGGATTCCGATCCTTCTATATTCATGCTTAAGACACTGTCTCTTAAGAATCGAAGATTGGACAATAACACTGGCACCATGGGTCACGGATTTTTTTCGTTACCACTAAAATCGATAGAATATGGGTCCCTGATGATATCCCTGCGTGGTCGTGTTTGGCGTTTTCATGTTTTGTAAATGCACGCAATCGATTTATCGCAAAAAATATCTCTAACAAGTTTGATTTTAGAAAAATTTTTTTCCTGAAATAGTACCCTGTCGTTTGTGGTCGCTAATCCTTAGTAGTATCAAATGTTACATTACATTTTGCTGATTTAAAGGATTCAACATGTATACAGGTTGGCCCAAATGAACCCGACATCCCAATTCGAAATTGAACCATCGTTTTTAAGCAACAAACTTATCTGCAAAAATCAATCTCCTGGGGGTAATTTTATACGAGGAATCGATTGCGCTTATTTTCGAACTATGTAAAATGTTGTATGACCCTGATTCAGATAATTTTCCCTTCAATAGATCACACCTTTTACAGGGTCAGAGGGAAGCTATTCAGGATCAGAGAAACTATTTTGGATTTTTGTTTAAACATCATTTGGTACCTTTATGCGATTAATCGATAAAACATGCATTTTCGAAGCATGAAAGCATTCCCCTGACCATGACTCATGCTATTTTGGCTTCAAAACGCTCAAACCCTCCTGAAGGGACACACGATTATTGAAGCAAAGATTACCTGATTCAGGGTCATACAAAATTTTTCATAGTTCGAAAATAAGCGCAATCTATTCCTCATATAAAATTACCCCTAGATGGATGTTTTCAGAGCGAAAATAGAAATTTTTCGATTTTCGCGTCAATACACCGAATCCATTCCCTGAATCAAGATCAAGGAAGCGTTTTCATGCTTCGGAATGCGCGCAATCGATTCCTTACATAAAATTACCCTTATATGGGTCATTTTTAGTAAAAAATTTTCCGGTCCTAAAACATTTTTCAAGCCTCAAATGCACTTTTTTTGTACTCACCCTGTAAATCTCGTATACTTTATGTTGTCAAATCTTCATGTTTTATTTGAATTATGAATGTATTTTTTGAACATAAAATTTTCTGAAATAAAATAGCTATAACCTCATAAATGCTTTTAAAGCTATTAATTCTTTTCTCGATAAGAAACACGATAAGAGTTTTGATTGATTGAAGCAGTTTTTGTGATTCTAGGACTTTGCACAACAGATTTTTCACAACGAAGAAGCGGACTTTCCACAACGATCAATTTTCTCCACTTTCCCATGGTCAAAATCAAAAAATTTCTTCAGATTCGAATTCCCCATATCGAAAACCATAAAAAATCAGCTGATTTGAATTTTTTTGAAAATTCAAATTTTTTACCATAAGGGGTAAAAAATTCGATTTTTTTTTAAAAAATTTTTCCAAACCGGCTGATTTTTTGTATCCCGGGGTTTTTTGTTATGGGGAACACGAATATGAAGGAATTTTTGGGAAGGTGGAGAAAATCGATCGTTGTTAAAAGTCCTAGAGCCATTTTGTAGGTTAATCTTTGTGTTATTTCCAGCTCCTGCTCTAAAAAAGATTTTCCTTTGAAGAGGGCAAAATGCCAAGATTATTTCATAGTAGGTTTGATTGTGGTAGGATTATTGTTGAAATATTTTTAGATGTTTTCAGCGCAACTTTGCTCTTAATCGTTAGTATTATTCCATTATTTCTATCCCAAAATCAGCCTTTAGCAATCAAAGTTTGCTATAAAGATAACAAATGTACCTTACAGGCGAATGGGAATACCTATACTTGTCAAGTTGGTTATAATGGCGTTGTAGATGGGGGAAAGAAGTGGGAAGG
>JAQGCP010001477.1:0-12306 GCA_034699885.1 Acrobeloides thornei | reverse complement strand
AGTTCCCGTACACGTTGAAATTTTATAACAAACAACATAAAACAATAACAAAACAAAAATTATTCAAAATATCCACCCTTAGCTTTGATACATTTATTTAATCATTTCGGAAAGTCATCGATAATCTTATTCAGCCGCTCCAGCGTGATTTCTTCATCTCAGGCCTTCACCAGAACTCATTTCAACGATTCAACTGTCTTGTGTGACTTCGAACAAGCTACCGCTTCCAGAAATCTCCATATCGAGTCATCCATCGCAATCAATTCAGGCGTATGAGCTGGACACTCCTCCGGTGTGATGAAATCCACCTCTCCAAATCCATTTTCATAAGCTTCTTCGTCTCGAAGAAATCTCAAGATGTCCCGTGCTCGCTGACTATGTGCAGAGCAGTGTTGTAACCGTGCGTGCACTTCGGACCATGTAGCATGCGCACGCTTCAAAATTGTGCTTTTTAAATTTCGAAACGACTACATAAAGTATTGATGTAAATTAAACATTTGTTAATTATTGCACGCTTGATCTTAAGAGAAAGTGAACCGTATGAACTTGAAAATGGTAGTCGAAGTGAACCGTGCGCACGGTTTACTTCCTCCAAAGATCAAGATTCAATCATTCAAAAAATGTTTAATTTACATCAACCATTCATGTAGTCATTTCGGAATTTAAAAAAGCACAATTTTTGAAGCGTCCATACTCTACACGGTTCGCTTGTTTTGCACGGGTACAACACTAGTGCAGAGTCTTGTTGAAGAATCCATGACAAGAAATAAATGGATTTTCACAAAAGAACAAATAATAATACAAAAAAGCGCAAAAATATTTTCTAATATAATTATGTTCCATTTGGCTTTCATATATTTGTGTAATTATAAAAATTCAAAGTGTACGGGAAACTTAAGCCCACCCTGTAGTATAAAGTTGGTCATTAAAAAAAGTTAAAAAGTAATTTAAACATCCCATGCAAAATAGAAACTCGCATGTTAAAAAAGTTGGATAAAAAACTTCGCATTTTTAAAACGACTTGTTGCGTTTCTATGGCAGTATTCGTGACAAATGAATTCAAAACAAAAAAATGAGTGGGCGTTTAAAAGAAGGCAACAAATTCCAAAATGAATGCTTCACAAGAAACGATATAAAAATCCTCTTCCTGTCTACGAAGACTAATCTTATGTGTTTTTAATTTAGGAATTCTGCTCATGGCTCATTTAAAAAGTTTAATATATCCGAGAAGTTCGAAAATATTGTGCCATTTTACACAAACTACTTAAAGTTAGGAGTAAAATGTCTTAAAGATAGCCGCAAAATGCCATTAGTCAAATGGGAGTTAGTTTTCAGTTGTTCTAATTATATTTTCCGGCAAGATCATTTGGTCAAAGTTTGCTGGGTTTAGTTGTTTTAACTAATCTTTTTTACATTTACGCAATTGGCCTCAACTTTTATCATCACTTTAGAAAATGATTAAATATTAAAAATCGACTGCATTTTTTTTACTTCTCTGCAAAAGTTCTACCCTTCCTCCAAATACATAGCGAGAATCCAAGGAAGGGAATGGACAGATTGCAAATCTTTATATGAAATGGCGCAAACAGGGGGTAGGGGCTCCCCTCTAAAATTCAAAAAGATGAGAAAAAGCCAATTTGGAGAAAATTTTAAAAAATTGAATTTTTGACCCCTAGGGGTTACTCCTTCATATTCATAATTAAAAAGTAATTTAAACATCCCATGTAAAATAGCCCTTAGGTCAAAATTGAAAATTAGCGCCGGCATCATATTCCCATTGTAGAAAACATCCACCAGTATAAAAAATTAGCACCGGAATCGCTAAAAGGAGCCAAAACATTATCATGTTTGGGAGGGGGGTTAGCCCTCTCCACAAAAAGTTGATAACGCTAATGTTAAGGGGGTCTAAAATCCGAAAAAAAAATCCGAAAAAACGTAATATTTGGGAAGCCCCAAATAGCCGAGATACGGCGACTATAGATGTAGCTAGAAGGGAATAGAGGAATATATCCCCCCCCCCTGTTGTCCGAAAATTAAAGGAAAAATGGAATTTTGAGGAAAATTTTAAAAAATCTTCCATCAAAGCTATTGACTATGCGACAAGAAATTGAAATTCTAAAGCATAAAATGAACGTCTAAACAAGAAAATAAGCGTCTTTTGGTTGAGAATGAGCAAAACATGCCTCGAATTCATAAATTTGAAGTTATCTTGGAAAAGAAAAACAACCTATTCATAGAAGTCAAGAAACTACCGCAAGAAAACATTTTTATACAGTTTGATCTTTTTTAGCCGACAAGAAAAATTGGCGCTGCGACAGATGAGGACGAGCATTTGAGGACGGTCTTTTGAGGACGCGACATTTGAGGACGAGACATTGAAAATTTCAACGAATCCGCATTTTTTAAACAGTATTATTTATTTTAAAATTTCAAAATAAATCCCCAAATGTCCGTCCTCAAATGTCGCGTACTCAAATGCCCATCCTCAAATATCCGTCCTCAAATGTCCGTCCTCAAATGTCGCGTCCTCAAATATCCGTCCTCAAAAGACCGTCCTCAAGTGTCGCGTCCTTAAATGCCCGTCCTCACCTGTCGAAAAAGTATGAAAAAAGAATTGGAAGGGGGAAGAAGAAATTGAACTAAAAAGTTTGCCAAACTTTGTTTTTGTTTTTGTCCAACTGCGTAAATTTGAATAAAATTTGGTATTTTTAGAGAACCAAAAAACGTCTAAACAAATCGATTTTTTAGGTATTTGACCACTTTTTTGTTTAAAATATTTTTCAATAAAATTTTTCCGAAAAAACTCCCAGATCTCCATTATCCAACGATTGGTCGATCATCAAAATCAATTTATTTTTGTGGAGATATGAATTTTTAGAAGTTGCTATATTCATCTTGAGCGCCCTATAGATGCTAGCGCAGCCATTGATTTTACCTATGCGCCGTAATTATTCTGTTTCTTGCAAATTTTTGCAAACTTTTTTCCACTATGGTTCTTGACAACATAAACTTAAAATTTATGCAAAAATAATAAATGATCAATACTTTGGGTACAAAGAAACAATGTTGAATAATAATCTTTGAATCTTGAGCTGAATAAATTTTTAACGTTTGACCAGTTTTCTATGCTGATTAAAACTCCAAATGGACTAAAAAATATCTTCCGGTCCATCATATAATAGTTTATTTATTGAAGAGAAAGTTTTTACACTGTAAGAGAATGAATTTTCAAAAGATCAAGTGTAATCCAGTAGTTAATAAGTAATCCGAAAGTTAAATTGATAATAAATGTTTGAAGAAGAGATTAAATGGTAATGAAAATTCAGTCAAAAAATGGAGTCTGTTGGTGTGCAAGAGTCAAATTCACAGAATCCTGATGTTGCGAATAAGGGTGATGAAGAAAAAAAACCTGTTTATCCTGATTCTCTTTATCCGAAATTTCTAAACGAAGTTAATGATCAGGTAGAAATACAAGGGTGTCAGAATTAAAAGTTTTCGGAACCCCTTTATCAGTGGCGTAGGGAGACGGGTCAACCAGGGAAAGGCACCACCCCAAAATCGTAATATGAAAATGATCCCTTTTTACAAATCTACTACATTTAGGACGTGGTCTTATTTTTTAAGTATTACATATCTGGAGTGGAAATCAATGAATCTTTAATAGATTCCTTTACAAGCTTTATCATCAATGAAGAAAATTCGCCTTTAGTCGAACTTATTTTACATTCCAATTTGTTAAAGCATTACCCAACAAGCAAAAGCAATCGAATACAGGTTTTGAAAAGAATTATAGCACGAGTATGTTTTTATTTACAATGTTGCGGAAATAGCCACATAGTAACCGTATTCATTTGGCCATCCCTCCCTTACATCATTTTGTAGTATTTGTACAAGGTGTTTCAGCACAACCTCCTATCAAGTTGAATATCTCAGCGAATTTACAAGATTTTCAAATACGGTCTTTTGCATTTTATTAGTTGATCAATAGGACACAATATGCAAATATTTTCAAAAATTTTGAACGTTTCTGAGTATCGAAATGAAAACCTGAATTTGAATTCTTTAAGGAATTTTTGAAAAATTCCACCTCCAATCTATAGAGCACATCGAAAAACGGTAGTACTCCAAATTTCATAAAAAACATATTCTTCGTTTTCGAGAAAATTTAATTCAAAGTTATTAAAAATGATCGAAATTCGCATAATTTTTAAATGGTCGAAATTTGCATAAATTTTTACTGTGCCGAAACACCCTGTACAGCCCTTTGTGCAATTGTGATGAAGAGAGTACTAATTTTAGCTATCATTTCAAAGTATTTTCAACGACACTCTTTTTGAAGCAGTATCTAACGCGATGATTACAAAAAATGATGGCGGATATTCGTATCGAAGTTTTATTGACATGAAAAAAGGTGATGTTATTGTTGTTAGAAAGATGGATGCATTGGTTACATTTGGAACAACTGGAATGACTTGTTGGAGGGTAAGAATAGGGTTCATATTTTGTCTTATCAGGTGCGGAGAAAAGAATTCAAGATTTGTATCGAGCCTGCCCGTATCAGCCAAGGGAATGGTATAATGATGGGGGAGACATTAGAGTTTCTTTTTATAAATTTTTAGGGGTTCCAGCATTCGAAGAATGCATGACTTACCTATAAAAAATTTCAGGCCTCCGCTGTCCTCGCCGAATACATATCTCGTTTCTGCGACTTTGATGACAAAAATCTACTCGAATTAGGTGCTGGTTGTGGTCTATCTGGAATAGCTGCTGCGAAATACCATAATGTGAAAAATTTATATTTCACGGATAGAAGTGAACAAGTTTTAGAACAACTCAACGAAAATATTAGGATTAATTTTCCGGAAGTAAGCCATTCCAAATATAACTATGTTCATGGCGCGAGTTAAAAAAATTGGCGACTATGGGTGCGTTCCTAAGTTGAACCGTACGGCTCTCCGTGGGCCACTCGTACGGAAGTCACGGCGGTCGTACGGGTGGCCTACGGGGCTACAGGGAGCGTGACCTACGGATCACGGGTGGCCTACGGGGCCACAGGAAGTCGTACGGTCCACGGTTGACCGTACGGTTAACCGTGATCAGTACGGATCCGTACGGTTGACTTCAAACTTATGAACGCACCCTATAAGCTAGTGGGTAGAAAAAGCGATTTAGGGGTCATATCAATTTCTTGAAATTCAAAAGTTTGAGCTTAACAACATCAAACCTGGCTGTCTCAACGTTGCTTAACTTGCCAGATCGGAAGGTCACTTTTTCTATCCACTGCGCTGCGTAGTCGACACTTTTTCTATCATTCGATATGAAAATACGACTTTTTTAGGAAGGCAGAAACATTACTATCCAAAAATTAGACTGGGATCATTTTAACGAAGAAGAACTTTTGGTGTCGCCTGATATTATATTAGGAGCTGGTTTGTCATTTTTGAATTTTTTGGAATTATAATTTTTACAATTTTAGACCTGTTATATAATGAAAATTCCTTTCCTGGTTTATGCAGCGCTTTGAAAAAATTGTTAACAAATCATGATTCTTACGCGATTTTTGCACACAATATTCGAAACAGATGCACTTTAGAGACTTTTTTCGACGTAGAACTAGGTATTTTAAAGGGGTGCACGCCCAGTACGCTTCTCAAAAAAACTTTTTCTCCAAATTGGCTGATTTTTGGTACTCGGGGGTTTCCGGGCACGAGAAATCAATTGGCGCAAAAAATTTTCATGGCCTCCTATTGGGGAAGTGGTGAAAACATGTAACATGTTTTCGCTTTTTGTCGAAACTTGCTACACATGATAGCTCATTTTGTAGATCCTGGTCTAAATAACCACTGCCCGATAGGGGGTCATGAAAATTTTTTCGGAACTTGGCCAATCAATTTCTCGTGCCCGAAAACCACCGAGTATCAAAAATCAGCCAATTTGGAGAAAAAATTTTGAAGCGTACTGGGTGTGCACCCCCCTTTAAGTTAAATGTTCAAGTTGTATCATTTTTAGCCCGTCACAACCTCAAGCCTAAAAGAATCTGCCAAGCTTTATTGCCAAAAGATGAGAAAGGAATCGATTTTGTATTTGAAGATGGAAAGAGAATAAAAATCACAGATGAAATTTTTTGTTCCAATTATGGTTTTGAAGTGAAGACTATCTTAGAAGAAGAGCTTATTTTAGCTGAAATTTTTGAAATTCGACCAAAAAGTGAAAATGATGATGATAATTTTTGTTATTTTCTAGCTGGTTTGACTTTATGACTATAGAAATTTATTAATAAATTTATATCTATTTGTTAAAATTACAGTCCCCTTCTTCAGTTTCATGTCGTATTTTGAGCGCTGCTTCATCCGCAACATTATCCACAAAATCGATATCCGGTTGGCAAATTTCCTCATCTGTTAACTTGTTAGCGGGCTTTGATGGCTTACGATAAATAATGCCACCAGTCTTTTTGCTGGTTGCTCGATGGTTCACAAACCAGATCTTCACAGTCTATAAGAATAATTGAGCCTTTTTTTTATTTTACAAAATTACTTTAAAATCGAGACCAGTTTGCTTGGAAATTTCATACATTTGATCGTTGTTCGGATTTCTATTCTTCATAAATTCATTCACCAAAGAGTTGCGCTGGAATTCATCAAGAGTAATTGGAACTTTACGTGGCTTATACTAAAATTTAGTTTAAGAAATTTTAGATATTATCGAGACCGAGCGCCTATCGGCGTTCAAAGAGTGGACGTGCATAGCATCCCTGCGTGATTGTGCATAAATTATAAATGTCATCATTGAATTCTCCATTGCCGAAAACACTATTGTGGTCGAAATTAGCGCGTTTTTCGTTGAAAAGGCACAAAAAAAGTACTGAAAATTTTACGGATAGATCCTCCCATAAAAAATTCCTTCATACGACATATTCAACAAAATAAAATTCCCGATCTCGTACCGAAAATCTCGAGACTTAATCCCATTCCGAATCCCGACTTTGTTCACGAAAAATCCCGTCCCGAGCATAATGCAAATCCCGACCTCGGGATCCAACACTAAATAAAAGTCCATCGTTCCAATAAAAAACGTACCTGCAAATTTCGAGCTTTCTCAACATCTTCTTTCGGAATAAAGTAGGTAATCTCGACATATGGATTATTATCTATAAGCCAAATATGGAGAAGCGGTAGCAAATTGCTCATGTTCTTCACCGGAAGATTCATCGATTCGAATCGTGAAATCACGGTTTGTGACATTGACTTTCCAAAATATTCAGATATTGCCGTCCCAACTTGAACTTGAGTAAAATCTATAATAAACCAAAATTCGTCGTTTCTATAATATTTTCTTAATAAGACAATGTAGTTTTCAAAATATTTTGCATAACCGTAAGAAGAAAAAATTGTTTTTCACATTTTGTGATGATCTAAACATAGTCCACGCCCAGTCGATGTTTTCAGTCGTTGTGGTTGAATTTTTTAAAATTGTCATTGTAGAACAAGGGTGTAAGAACTTTTGTTCTTTGTGCGGGGGGGGGGGGGAACTACGATCTAACTTGAGATGGGGTCTGGATCCCACAGGAGTAAAAAATCATGATTTAAACCCCCTAGGGTAAATAATTCAAGTTTTTACTAAGTTTTTTAGGGAAAAAATGCATGTTTTCGAACCAGCTGCGCGTGGGTCCGAGTTTCCTTCACTCCTCCTTATGTTTTTTTATAATTTTTACCCCGCCGCGCGGAGCCCAAAATTACAACCTGATTCCCCACTGAAACTCACCCATAGCCATTCGCATTGTCTTAAAGTATTCAACAAAGTTTTCAATTGTTTCCAAATCATAGCTATTTTTGCTGCGAGTGTATAGATGTTTAATATCTACATCACGAGAGGTTGAACCTAAATCAATATTATTGCTATTTTCAAACTTCTTATATTTATTTTCCATCAAACATGACCAAAATTTGATCGTACGGTTCAACTTAGGAACGCACCCTTGGTCGTGTTTGAATGAAATTTTTACTTGCTGATGTCGATGGCATTTGAAGTGTACTTCGATGTTTAGATTTTCGTTTAGACACTATAAGACAAGTTTAAAAAGATTGTTTTTTAAAACATACATCGCCTTTTAAGCTTTGTCAAAATTAAATATTGCTCTTCTCCAATAGTTTCTCTAAGCTTCTTCGATTTAATACCTCGCATATTGATTAGATCTTCAACGGAAATATTCAAATTAGCTTTAGATAAGACCTTTTGCATTTCGTTCTTTATCGGTGTCTCACAATCTTCTATTTTTGTGGACTTTTCTTCATCCAATGTTTCGTTTTCTGAATCAGTAGCAAGATTTTGATCAAACATCATTTCTGAAAATTTTTTGGCTATTAAGAATGTTGAATTTAAATATGAATTCTTTTAGAATTAAGACTACTAATTCTGTTTGATATTTTCAAACTCCTACGGACGAAGAATTCTGGATGACTGAGGGGGAACGACTAAGAAAAAATTCAAGGGAGAGGTTTTCAAGGCCCGGCAATGCTCGAAATCGATTTCTCACATAGAAATCCCGCTATAGGATTATTTTGGTATAAATCAAAAAGCTTGACAACTTTTGAAAAAATTGCTTCAAAAATTGTCCTTTTTGGGGCATCCGTAAATTAGGAATTATTTTCTCGCTAAACATATTATAAATTGAACGAATAAACAAACCTTGGTCCATGTCCATAGATGATTCTTCATTTTCTAACTTAATTATTCTCTCACTCTCATGATGTAAAAAAGCTTCAACAGAATTAGATGCATTGTTTGAGCTGCATTGTGGAGCGCATGCCTCAAGCATTGTCGAGATTTCCTTGTTTAAATCACCAACAGTTTCAAGTTTCAAGGGTTTTGTTTCAGCAATTTCTACAATAGATATGGAGGAAGAAGGTACATTATTGATACTCTCCGCGGGGTTAGTTTGAACAATAGTGACGATATTTGCTGCAGCTAAACAATTAAAATCATAAATAATAAACGTCCATTTTGCATGCGTACGCATAAATTCTGTTTCATGACGAGATACCAAAAAACGGGACGCGCATTGCCTAATGGCTAGGGTATTGGACATTCATGTTATTCGCTCGATCCCACCAGTAGTTATCAAGCAAAGAGTAAACAGTACCTAAATGTTTCTTCGTTTTATTATGACGAGTCAAATCAGTTCTTCTAAGAAATTTTAAGTTACATATATTACAAACAAAATTTCGAGCACCTAAAGTTTGAATTTTTTTATTCATAAATTTTCTTCAAAATTACTGATATGAGTCTTTAGATGATCCCTTAAACTAGCCTTGAACCTAAATGATCCTCCACAAATTTCGCATATGTAAGGCCGGATGACTAAAATTGTTAAAAATAAACATTTTTACAGCTATGGGGTGTTCCAAAAAAGGGCAATTTTTTAATTTTTACCAACATAATCTTATAAAGGATTTTTCTAAAAAAAACTCCCATAGGGTTATTTTGGTGAAAATTGAAAAACTTGAAAAAATCGCACGAAACCCCATAATTGCCCTTTTGTGGGGACACCCTGTTATTTTATAGTTACCTAGAGGCTCTCCAGAATTATCAGCATTCTGGGGAGCAGGATGATATTTCTTTTCATGTTCTAGCAAATTATCTCTTCGAGTAAATTTTTTATCACAAAATTTGCAATCGAGTTGTAGTTTTTCTAAAATCAAGAATTCCTTGTATTAATAAAAATTTTCGTTTATACTTCCATGAATGTATTGAAAATGCCTTTGTAAATCTTGTTTTCGTTTAATCATTTTTCCACAAATTCCACAAGCCCAACCCAAATATTCACCAGAATCGATACGTATCATGGCAGAATCGTCTAGAAAATGTTTTATAGGACAATCTCCGCAAAGAAAAAAATCATCACCCGTGATGCAAGAGCAAGTGGCGCAAAATTACGAAACGGATTGAAATTTTTTTAAAAATCGCAAAATTACCTTTTTTTAAGTATTCTGTATGTCAAAGTCGAAAAATTCAAAAAACTTTCATGCAATTTTAAGGGGAGATTGTTTTAATAACTTTTTTTATTCGATAAAGACAAAATTTCGACCGCCGGAGATCATCCTTTACTTATTCAAGATGAATTTTGCGCCATTTGCTCCTGCACCATGAGTGATAAACTTTTCTTGTCATGGGAATGCCTTATACCTAAAATTTCTTCGTTTACACTAGAATTTCCAATTGCATCATTTATACTGGAGGTTTTTGAATTTGCTGTAGATGGTTCTTAAAAAATCCGACATTAATAAGTATTCAAAAAGAAAAATACTAGAGCTGTGCCAAAAAAAGGGTGGCTTTTTGCTTTATTCATCAGCCCGAACAATTTTTTTGCCCCCAAAACGGTTCGGGCTAAAAATCTCGAAATCTAAAGTAAGAAAAAAGAAAATAATTTTTATCGCAAAATTCGACAAAAAAGAACATGGGTTTCCTTTTTGCAGTTTTCCGATTTCCTAAATGTTTTTTATAATGAATTTTGAAGCAAAAAATCACCCTTTTTGGCACAGCTCTAAACAATACCATCAAAATCTTGTTCGTATGGTTCATTTTTAAGCTGATAAGGGTTTTTGGAAATATTGTCATTGTCCAGTACAAAATCATCTCGAGGCTCTTCTTTGAATTTTTTATTTTGTGGCTCTTCATCATAGCCACCATCTTCAAATTCTATTTTTACTATACGTTTTGCAGATTCTTCATTCCCCAGGTCATATGATTCTAAAAAAATAAAATTTAAAAAAATTTTTTATTATGTAAAATCTTACCTTGTTCCTCTTTTATTTTCGTCGTTAATTTACCCATTAATGTGTTCGGACAGTTCATAATCAGAAAACCTTAAATTTTACAGGATATCTATAAAAATGGATTTTTGAGATTTTTCGACCAAATTTTCGCCAAAAAATTTTTTTCCAAAATAACTCTATAGGGGGATTTTCCATGCGAGGAATCGATTGAGCGAATTAAAAAATCTTGAAAACGCTTCCCTGACCCCAAATCAGACCAAAAAACCGGATTTTTGCAATTTTTATGGTTTTTGGGCTGATTTGGCGTCAGGGAAGCATTTTCAAAATTTTTCAATGCGCGCAATCGATTCCTCGCATAGAAACCCCCTTATAGGGTTTTAGAAAAACGTAAAAAAATTTTTTTGGCAAAAATTTAATCGAAAAATCCACTTTTTAAGCCACCCTGTACTTTAAAAATTTATGTATTTTCTAAAATAAAAACTAGATATAAAATAAAACATGTCAAATCTCTTAAGCAAAGCAAATAAAATTTGTTACTTGCCGAAAAATCAATACCACGTCAAGGTCAGCGGCCTGCGACGCGAGAATTGCCTTCCGGGCATTTGATTCAAATTTAAAATTGTTTCAAAAAGAAAGTCTGATTTTTGTTAAAGCTTTTACGGAGATTTTATTTAAAAGTTTAGAAATTGGAAAAAAAGATTTGATCAATTTATTTATTTTTCTTAAAGAACCAGTGCAACAGAAAAATCGATTTTCAGAAAATAAGCCTACCATGTAGAGCTGCGTTCACTGATCATTTTTTATTGAGATGGGATTCTGGCACATTACTCCGGGATATTCTGGATTATTCCAGATTATGGCAGATTAATCCCGCCATAATCTGCCAGCATCTTTTTTACCATGCCATAATCTTGTTTTGGATTAAAACAAACTTTTCGAGAAAACCGAGCTATGGGTGTCAAAAAAAATTTGTGTAAGGATACTTATTTTGATAATGAATTTGATCGATTTCTAGAAAGATTCATTCAAAATCTCTTTTACTAAAGTTGTAGAGCTTGATTTCTTCTACATTTTTCTTAAAGGTTACTTTTGATGAAAATCGATAGAAAAACGAGAAAATCGCACGAAAAAGTAATAACCGTTAAAAAATTTTGTGACACGTTTTGTGAAACAAAGCTCTGTTTTCTTAAAAAAGGTGTTTTAAGAAAAGAAGATGGAAGACTTAAATGGATGTATAGAAAAGCGGGAATGCGAGTTTGACATAAAAATAATAGTTCCAACGTGTTCCTCTTCAATTTTTACCCCTATAAGTGTATTTTCAAACAAATTTTTGACGTTTTTACTTCGGCATTTTTTCCTATTAAGTGCGCCCCCTCCCCTGGCGTAGTAGCTCCTCAATTTTCTTCAATTTGTGAAGTAAAATTTTGATGAGTGAAGTTTAAAGACGATCAAATGGTAGTGTGAAACCATTCATTTTTCAATTCTCTTTTATTTAAAAAAATTCGGTCGATTTGAATAAAAAAATGTTTCA
>JAQGCP010001476.1:0-12307 GCA_034699885.1 Acrobeloides thornei | reverse complement strand
ACAAAAAATGCTCCATTTTTCATGATCTTTCCGAATATATCATTTTTTCATATGGTTGTAACTGACTAGTCCTTTAACTTGCCAGATAAATTCGACATGCACCTTGATTGACACTCGTGTTTTTTAGAAAACTGATTGTGTTAACTTGTTTTAAGTCTATAAACAAAATTTTCAGGCCGCCGAAGAAAAACCTAATATTTAAACTTCGCATATTTTTCGGGTTTTTACACCCCATAAAACCCTCTTCGGCTAGCTAGATTTTGCTATTCTCAAATTCCAACAACATCTTCATGTAGCATTCAAGAAAATCTAGCCAACCCCATATTCCTCCGGTGATTTTTCTATATAATTTTTATATTACCTATACTAATCCGGTGAACTTTTATTTTCTGTGCTTATTTTCTTCCCAGTGAACCCTTGTGTCCCTGCTGATACCGGTGAATTTTCTCAATACCTCGGTTCACTGTAAACAAGTTTATTTTGCGTATGTTTTTCTACAGTCTGTATTTTTTCTGCTTTACGAATATTATCAAAGATATTTTTTGTGAAAATTTCTCCACATCGTTGAGATAAATTTTTGAAGAAGATTGTTATTGGTAAGTTAAAATATTTGAATTGTTTGTGTTATCCCACTTTTCTTAGAATTCTTAATGAGCAATAGCGTTACACGTTGCCAAACGAGATCTAGCAAAAATCATCACACGTCGGCAACAACTAACGACTCCATTACCACTCCAGCAGCATCCCAGACAGCCCAAACCAACCAACAAACTACTAGCAACGGCGTCGCTGCAAAGCGCAAAAAGAAGACGGGTACTTCTACTGGTCCAGCACGCAAAGAGCCAATAACCAGTAGTCTAAAACGTGAAACTGTCACAGCCGAAGACGAGGCTACGACAGCGTCCGAAGCATCCCCGGTGAAATCTGAGCCAGTTGTCGAAACTCCGAATACGAGTGCGGGTACTTCAACGGCAAAACAAGGAGGTGGGAATAACGGTATAGTTGAAAATTTAAAAAAGAAGGATTTTGCTTCAATATATAAAATTTGAAAAATTACAAAATTTTATTCAAAATTTTAAAAACTAAACATTTGTAACTTTAGGTACACCAATGACTTCATCAGACAGTGGAGTATCTTGTGATGAGGTCAACCTTGATGCCAAGGAAGAGGCTAATAACAACAGGACAGCACATATCGCTAGCCCTAGCGAAAGTTCAACATCGGATGTCATATCTCCTCATCCTCATCGAGATGTGATAATATGTGGAGATTGTCAAGCCGAGTTTAATATTGGGCAATTTGCTTTGTTCATGGAGCATAAGGTTCGAGTTTGAACTATTGATAACCCTCCCTCAACCCCATATATAATCTGATTTAGACTCCTTTTCAAGGAGTCTAGATACGGCCCTGTAAAGTGTGATGGGTCATCCTCTAATATACCTTTTTTAGGTTTCGAGGTGTGACGGAAAAGTAACACCATCAGATGATGCATCATCTATGATGGTCGATTCCCCTCCCGTCGGCACCCCCTATCAACGAGGCTCTAGAAAACGCCACCTTCTCGACCTAGATGTTAGATACAACCGATCTGCATCAGCTCACGGTATGCTAATGGGACTCCCAACACATGAACATCACCCTCCAAAATCTGCCAGACGTGAAGTGGGCACGGACACGTTCGATATTGGTGAGTTTTGCTATATATTTGCCGAGAATAGGCACTTTTTGTCATGGTTCCATTTAGCGATAAAATGTTGACATTTCCGCTCTTGTGTGTTTGGTTCCTTTCCTGGACTGTATGATGTGTGTGAGCATTTTTTTCTTGAGCACTTTAGGTGAGCCAACAATGGAAGGAAGCCGTGTTGAAAATGGCCGTTTAGGCCGTTATGACAATGCTGTTGCGATTACGTGTTTGCATTGCTATTTTTGTATGAAAAATGGATAGAAATGGCAAGAAAAATATTCACAAAAATATAGCGAAGGGGGGTTAGAGAAAAATTATAAAAAGTTTTTTTCCCTAGTGAGAATCGAACCAATGGGACCAAGTTGATTAGTTTTCCATATCGGACGGGCGATTTCCTTATCCACTGCATTGTGGGGCACCAACTTTTTATCACGCCGCACGGGAAACGTATACTCTTTGTATAAGAAGGTAAACTTAGCTGAACAAGGGAGGAGTACTGTATCCCCCATTTCTTCTCTTTAATACCCACTTGGGGGAGTTCCCCTGCGACCACGTCGTATTTAGAGCGCCATTACCCCCTCCTTGTATACCTATGAAGGTGAGTATTGGTCATGTGACACATGTTATAGTTCAATTTATGTTTTTTCCTGATTGAAAAGTTTATATTCTAATATACTTTTGTATTTGCCTTCTTTTTCTATTTTTGTACTGAACCAAGCAAGAATATACTTTTTCCTTTCACTTTTACCTTCTCTTATTGAGGGAAGTAAAAAAAAACTTTTCTGTCAACCTCTTTTCTAGGGCTAAGTAAATAATTCTGGGACTCCGTGGCTCTCTTTATTTTTTGATCATGCGACTCGTTTGCATCGTTCGTGGAATTTGCCTCTGACCCCTTATTGACATTTGGTCCTTTTCCTGGACCGGCAGAATGGCTCATAGCTGTTGAGAAAATAAAAAAATATACGTGAAATGCAAGCGAAGCACTTCTGTATGAAAAGGTTTTCTCGACAATTTTCGGTCAGTGAAAATTGAAGAGGAAAAGGGGAGCGGTCGGCTGGGTAAATGATGAAAAATCGAGTTAAAGATGATTCATTTTTGTGTGGACAGTTTAGGGCACAAGTGCAAACTTCAAACATCGATCAGGAAACAAGCAAATGTTTTAAAAAATTTTTCGTAAAAACCCTTTTTGTGTATTATGCAAATTTTGAGTTTGTTTCATTTTTACCAAAAAATTTCACAATCTAAATGTCCCCCAAGTCACGAGGCTTCTCTTCTTCTGCAAACTTTATCCATCTTCATTTTTAATGGTCAACAACATCGGAAAATCCGCACAATTTATTACTATTTTCATTCGTTCAAAACATCCTTTGTCCGGGAAATTTTCCTCTTATATTTTCACTCGGTTGTCTGTTGTTGTCTCTAAAATTGCGTAAACATCCATCATCTGTTGTCCACTTCTGGGGGGACTACTGGTTTGGGACCAAATTGATTATGAAAAAAAGAAACTTGGGGAGCTATGATAATATATGTGATTTGGGAGAAAACTTTCAAAGGAGTTTGAAAATGAGTAAGATGTAAAAATTTCGGCAAAAAATATTGTGAATGTTTTTGACCTCCCAAAAAAACTTTTGGTTTTCTATTTTGTGAAGCGTTCATGGCTTATTCAAGCCCTACCCCACAAAACATAGTACATCTTGTAAAAATTTTGGTTACATCACTTCTAGGCAGTTTCTATCTAGGCATATTTTTCATCTAACATTTTTGCTTTTTCACAAAAAACTTTGTGTTGAAAAATCTTCTGACAAACAAAGAACTTTTGGAACATATCAAAAGCCAAAATTTCGCGCCAAAACCTCCATTTTTCTGCTTCTTTTCTTCAACCATTTTTACCGACTTCACCCCCACGAACATTCATTCATTTAATGGTGTTTTTATGCGGAAAATCGCGGCTTGTTGATGAGCTTGTCGATGAAGAAAGAGTCCTTTATGTAGATGTAGAAAACGGAAAAATAAAGCCCTGTTTGCGCACCCGTCTGACAGTAATATGCAAGAGATTGTTCCAGCGGGGTTATGTCATACAGAAACATCTGCCGATCAGTTGGAAATTGGAATAATAATAAAACTGGATTTGTGAAGGGACATTGATCGTTTATAGAGGTTTTTGTGGGAGGATGATAAAAATGAAAGTTATAATAAAAATCATTTTGTGATTGAAAATTTCGGAAAAAATCACCCGTTTTGGATCTATTTTTAGAAATACAAAATTAGTTATCCTTCTAAAAACTGGAAAAATGTTTTTTATGTTTGAAGGCATCTTTTCGTACACCTATCCCACCTATTCCCTATTTATAACTTTTGTACAGTAGCATATTTCTGACACACATCCACATTTACCCATGAACCCTGACCTTCATTAATCCTGTTTGTTTATTCAGCCTAATCTTGGCCTCAAAACTTTTTCCTCCACGGCGCTCAAGCAATCCGCAAAAACAGGTTCTTTCCATGAGTTCCTGAAAATAATCTTCACGTACTTCAGAATCCTCACCCATCAACCTCCTAGGCAAAAACTTAGCCTCTTTGATTCCTTTCACTATTCCTTGTGCGCAGACCAGAAAAGTGAGTGTTGATTATTATGTGTTCCATTGGTTGAAAGGTCTTGCACACGAGTGTAATGCAGCTTGATGGGACTAGGCCCAAGAACTCAACTCTACAGGACTATAGTGCTAAACGAGTCGACGGAGAAATCAACGTGACACATAACATCAACTTTCCTTTCTTCCATTACGTCCAGGACCGGTTTATCATAGCCGTCTTTTCAGCTGCGCATTGCATAATGCGTGTCCAAACGTTGGAATGGATGGGCCGAGGCCAGCGGAAGGGCGCCATTGGAAAGTTCGGAGCTGGCCGGCTGGCGATGGTGTGTGTGTAAGACGTGAAAAGTGAGGGACCGTCTGGGAGCTTTTCTATCTCGACTATGTTGTTGTTCTGAAAAAATAAAATAAAATATTGCAAAAATGGTATAGTTAACTATGTATTAGTACAAGATTTTTTGAAAAAAAGGCAAAAAATTGTTGACAGAAGTGGGATTCGAATAAAACTGTATAAGTTGGAATGAATCGACAATTTTGTAACACTTCCATTCCTCTCATTGTAAGCCTAAGCCTAATGAGCATAAAATAAAGTCTAGCGTAAGCAAGAGCAAAAGCATAAATAAGCAAGATTATTTTTCTATTTTTAACCCATTTCTATATTTAGACTGTTTTTCTTATTACTTTTTTATATTTACTCCTTTTTATTTACATCCTTATCATATTCCCGTCTGATAATTCTGTTGCAAATTTGCATAATATATAATGTTTGCACGTTGTTTCTTGTCGACGATTATTCCCTCTGCAGACAGTCGTTGTCCGGCGAGACTACACTGACCAACACATGTCTCGTCCACTCGGCCAGTCGCCGCGAGGCTTGTACTTTCCCACCAAATTTGCTTTCGTCACAGACTGGCCAGTGGTCTGTCTGAGCCTTTACGCATGGAGACGCGAGATGGACAACAACTGGACTATTGTTTGCACAAAAACATAATAGTATTATCAATGTAATCATATAAAAACTCGCAAGCGTATCAGACGTAACGTACGTCTGGAAGTGGTCGGAAAAGAAAAAGAAAGAATGGACAGTCGGAAGATCTATAGCAAGTCAAATATATAAACATTAAAAAATAATATGAAATCGTACTAGATATAGTCAGTTTTAGTGTGAATGGAAAAGCTAGGGCTGTATAATTAAGTTTTTGGCCTGATCTCATCGTATAGGTGCATGTTAGGCTCCTCCAAGGGAATGCTGGCGAAATCTTTTTCCCCCGGAATTACTTAGTTTTAAAATTTTCCCTCCTTCAAACTTGCCTCGGTGGTGCAGTGGTAAAGCAGACGCTTCGTGGCTACAAACCCTCAACCTTTTTGGATAGACTATACATAGAAAAGATCTAATAAATAAAATAATAATAATTTTTTATCAAAATGTTGTGGCTATAGTTTTTGAGCTTGTCTCACCTGTCGGGAGTCAGAAGCCGGTTTTGTGAGACATATATTATAAGTTATGTGTATGCATAAAATGAAAAAGAGGTCGGGTGTACTCTTTTCTATACTAAATTTTACTATGGGTGTATTTTAGAGGGTATAATGGCATATACATGTTTTTTTGGTGAAATTAGGCATAAAATAAGCACTATAGAATTTCTTGCAAAAACTTGAAATGGAGTTTTTGACTATTCTTTAACCATTCCCTTTGATGATGGGGCTCAATTTTTTGTATACATTTAACTTTTTTTGTCACTAACTCCATATTATAGTCATAATATAAAATCATCTAATTATCAAATCCGGTTTCCGGTTTTATCCAATTTATCCCATGTACACGTGTAATAATAACTTTTTTCCCTATAGACACCAATTTTCATTTTTCCATCAATTCATTGCATAATAAGAGTGACCAGCAGCCGTGAGATTTCCGGTTTTGTTGGCCATTTTTGGCCCGAAAAGCCATTCAAATTTGCCCACTGGCTACTTTCGACTATATTGCTTATGTGACCAGTGGAGTGTTACGTGTGTATGAGAAAAGGGAAACGAGTTTGTTGCAGAAAAATAATATCATGAAGGGGATAAAAATTTTAGAGGATATTGTAAAAATTTAGTATTACCAAATCAAATAAAAATTCGAGACCCATCTATTACTAGACAAAGGGCCTCTATGTTTGACCAAAAATCTCCAAAATCCAATACACCTGGAGCACTTTTTGACGTCCTATTGTCAGCCCTTTTCTAAAATTAGCTCAAAAAAGCTCTTACGCAAACCCCCTACTACAAGGAGTATATGTCCTTCCGGAAGCCTTCTTTATAGTAAGCAGGTGAACAAACAAACCATAAGAATAATTTCCTATACGTCCTGTATAATAATAAGATATGAAGCTAGTGTCATTCACGTAGGAAAAATTCGGACGTGGTTTTTTTATTGGGAGATGGGCAAGGAAAATTTTGGTAAAGTTTTTTAAAATTTTAATGCCTCTTCGGAGAGGCATACTAGAGTGCCATCTGAAGAACGTTACTAGTAGGCAAAATCTTTTGGACTCAAGCGGGTTTGAATCAGCCTTGAGGGGCGACTGAGACAAGCCCACTACCACCGAACCATGTGGTAGTAGTGGGCTCCTAATTCTGATCTCGTAGTAATGCACAACTAAATAGAATTTTTCAAAAATTGCTAAATGGATCTATGAATTTGTCATTTTTTCAATAAAAAATAAAAAATTAAATTTCCCATTTTTAGCTGGCTCCTCCATCGAAAATACATCGGCTGTACGAACTTGTCATTCGTGTAAACATAAGACCTCTGACGTCTGGAGCCTCCTCCACCACGTTTTTGAAGCCCATGGCCTTCGAGTCTCGGAAGAAAACCTCCCAAATTTTGAGTTCCCATCTAGCTCCGTTATACAATCTTCTGGCTCAGTTGTAGCTGAACGTCGTAGTCCACTGCTACAACGTCCACAACCAAATAATCTAGTCACTCCAGTTAGCACCAGAAGTTTGAGCATGCGTAAGATTTTTGAAGCCAAATTTTACTGTAACAATCTTTTTTAGCGAAATTAGGTAGTGGTGGAAAAAGTGCTTTCAATATCAATACATTCTGTTCCGAGAGGCTTAAAGAGTTGGCGGAGAAGCATGGAGAACCACATATGGATCCTGATAGTTTGATGAGCCCAAGGTCGGCTGTAGATAAGACACCAAGTGCGGATTCGTTGAAATCTCCTGGAGAAAAAAGGTAATGGATTTTCTAAAACTTACTAAGCAGGTGCTCCTGAGCGCCATGTGTCCAGTTTATTTGAATAAATCTCAAATCTTTAGGCCCTATCAACCAGATGTCACCGATGATGAGCACCAACAACAGCGGCAAAAAATCATATCCGCTGTATCGACCATGGCAGCTTCATTGAGCTTCAACCCTCCCACATCAACACCTAACTCACTCCTAGGATCAGCCTTTCAACAACCGACACCACCCCCTACAGGGTCACTACAGGTAACAATCCAAAATTTAATCATTTAAACAAGATTTTTTAAGAACATGTTCCTCCAACCAAACATGTTGGCAGCAATGCAAGACTATTATCTACAAAACCTCAATTTGAACAATACCGCCACTGCTGCACTCTTAAGTCTTTCTGCTGGCACACCACCTAGCCTAGCTGCTGGGCCCGCTGCTAGCTTTCTAAATGGCATCTCAAATTTAGCTGCGAATGCAGCTCTCGGCAAAACACTCGGTCCTTCAACTCCAACTTCTACACCCGAAAAGTTGCCAGCACCACATCCGATGTTTGGAACACCGACATCAATTCCACCAATTTCTGGATCTTCAACAGTTCCACCGAGTCCTGCAATGAGTAATGGTTTCAGGAGAAGGGGTTCGCCGATTCAAAGTACGGCAAGTTTGGCGTCGCCAATGTCATCAGCTGGTCCGACGCAGAATAAAATACCGAGATTGTTGACACCAGCGAGGAGAAGCTGTTCGGCTGTAAATGTTACAACTATTACAGGAACTTCTAGGATATCGGTAAGGAATTTTGAAAAAAAGATGTTTTTCATTTCAATACATCATTTCTCCACTTCCATAACTAATGTCTATAATTTTAGGATCAGGACAACGATCAAGACAATGACGATGAAGACGATCCAGACAAAATTATCATCGTTGATGACAATGGTGAAACTACTACCATCGAAGAAACAGACGCTGTTTTGGCTGAACCTGCTGCTAGGCGAGATTCCAAGTCGAAAAAAGATCGATGCAACTTTTGCATGAAAGTGTTCACAAATCGATCAAATTTGATTGTTCACCTAAGAAGCCATACTGGAGAAAAACCATACAAGTGTCAATTGTGCTCATACGCATGTGCACAAAGTAGCAAGTTGACAAGACATATGAGGACACATGGGCAACAGGGCAAGGTAATGATCATAGCTTTTGCAATATCCATTCAACCCATTTTTTTAGGAAACCCATTTCTGTACCATCTGCCAAATGCCTTTCTCGGTGCACTCTACCCTAGAAAAGCATATGAGGAAATGCGTGGTCGTCAACCAACTTGGTGGTCGTTACAATCCTATTGCTTCGGATAGGAAAAGTAAATTTTTTTAAATTTTTTCATAACTTCAAAAATTTTCAGTATCTCCTCTCAAAGCCAACTCGACACCTCTAGCCGAGGCCAATTCTCTCTTAGCTCTTTCAAAAGCCCCTGTTTCGTTAAACAACACCCCTCAATTACCACCAAATATTGCACAAAGCAATCAAATGGTCCTCAATTGGTTGCAGGTAAAAATTGAATTGTTAATTTGGCAGTATCACTTTTCGTACAATTGTTTTCGTACGGTACTTTTCGTACAATTATTTTTCGTACGGACTTTTCGTACAGGTACTAAAAAACTATTTTAAATTTACATTTTAGGCTTTGAATGTAAACGCTAACAACTCGAATGGCACTCAGCCCTTGCCTAGTGGAGGATCGGCTCGAGAAGAATATCCTCTAGGAGGTGAAGATGAAGATATGGATGCTACCGAAGCTTCCGAGTTGACTGCTAAGCCACCAGTTAAAGCTGTAAGAATTGACCAATTTTTTCAATTTTTTACCCAAAAATTTTAGGAATCCACCACTGCCTGAAAAGAAACTCTTTATACATTTGATCGTTCCTTTATAAAATCTTTCTTTTAAGAACATACTTCCAAAGTACTCCTCATATAGTACTTTCACAGCCGTTATTTTTTAAATTTTTTTATATTAATGCTCTCTTTGGTTTCGCCTTATTTTTAACTTCACGTTCAAATTTCGATCTTTATCAAAACCCTCTTTAATGTGAGCCTGGATTAGAAATCTGCCAATAGTACAAGAAGAATACGGAATGCTTTGTTTATGCTTTGACGGATTTTTGAAACAAATAAAGGGTCGATTTTGGGTGTAAATAAAAATTTGTTATTCTAAAGCCTCTGGTTCAAATCCTCCAAGACTCCAAAATTTTTGCCATCACCCAAAAACGGCTCTATCATTTTTCTTTCATTCTATGGTCGGTTAATTTTTATTCCCACATTTTTCTTACTAATTTTATTATTTTTTATAACCGGTTAGTTTCAATTCTGGAACCGAAATGGTAAATTTATAAAAAAAGAATTTCTAAAAAGCAAATTTTTATTAATACAAATTGTAGGGTCTATTACTTGTATACGCTTGTTTCCCCCCAAATGATTCGAACTATATTCTCCTCCTCTCGGCCTTTTTCAATAGTATTTCCGGTTTAGATTTGAAACAATATTGTTTATTTGAAGCGAAACTTTGAAAAGTTTGTTAGTGCAATTCATTTTAGAACAAATTTTGTTGAAGCAGAAAAGTGGTTTGCATAACAAAATTCTCAATTTTAAAATGAAAAATTGAATTTTTTAAATTTTTTACAAAAGGTGAACAAAAATTTTAGATTTAAAAAAATTCAATTTTTAAATTAAAAAATATTCCAGCATACTTCATAAAGTCTTTGAACAAATGTACCTTATCCTCTACAGGGTGGCACATAAAAAACCGTACTTTCAAGATTTCTACCTCTTCCTTATTTTGAGTATAACTTTTGATTCCGACCATCGTTTCCCCTGATCTTGGTATCATTTGATAGCTCTGATTATGGACTATCTAACGACACCAAAATCATGGAGAACGATGGTCGGAATCAAAAGTTATACTCAAAATAAGGAAGAGGTAGAAATCTCGAAAATGCGATTTTTTATGCGCCACCCTGTACTTTTTTGTTAAATTTTTGCTAGAAGCTAAAATGATTTTTTCAAAAAATACTCTTTTTCTATCAAAAATGTCAATTTTTTAAATTTTTTTGTGATATTCTTAAAACTCTTTCTAATATAAAATTTCTTCACTACTTCTTCCGTCTTTAGCTGTAAATAGACAAAAACGGTGAAAAGCAAAAATGTTGTAAACAATTTTTTAAATCACCGTTTTTGGAAAAATATAGATTGTTAGTAGAAACGGCTAGCCTATTTTTTGTTAGATTTTCTATCTATTATTTTCTTTAAAAAATATATGTCTAGTTAAAAAATTTCGGAATTTTAATTTTAAAATGTGTATATTAGAGTGGCGATTTTGTAAAGGACAAAAAGGGTGTGTAAAAAAACTTAGGAGCAAGTTCCCCTGGTTCCCGCCATTTAACGTTGACTAAACTCGGCAAAAAATTTTTATTTTCTTCCGGAGGTTACCCATTTAGGGGTAATTTTATACAAAAAATCAATTGCGCGCACTCCTCCAACCTGAAAACCGCAGAAAAATGGTGAAAATTCGCCAAAAACGACCACGCAGGGATGCATGGTGATGCAATTCGATTTTCTCGAGTAATGAACAAATATCCCCTCATGCATCCCTGGGTGGTCGTTTTTGGCAAATTTTCACCATTTTTGTACAGTTTTCAGGTTGCGTGAGTGCACAAAATGGATTTTTCGCATAAAATTACCCCGAAATGGGTAATTTCCGGAAGAAAATAAAAATTTTTTTGCCGAATTTAGTCAACGTTAAGTGGCGGGAACCAGAGGACACTTGCTTCAAAATTTGAATTCAATCATTGAAGCAAAAAATGGACTACACAATTTTATTATCAACGTTTTGAACCTAAAATTATAAATTTATTTTCACCCTTTCTTTACAAAATTGCGTCATAAACCCGGTGATTTGATGGGTTATTTTTTAATTTTTTTGTTGTCGTATTTTTTAAAATAAACTCTCCGGTTTCGCTGGATGGAGTTTTATTTTTTCTTGAATGGTTTCCCGGTGATGTGTACATAAATTTTGAATTTGTTTTTTTTATTAATGTTTTCATTTTCCATGGTTAGATAACATTCTAGCTTCATTCTCCTACTTTCTTTCTAATTAAAGTATCTCGCTCTTCACGATTTTTCTTTCTGCCGATTTTTTAAAATGAATTTTAATATGTATTATGAAGGTTTTTGAGTTGAAAAAGAGAGATAGAAATTTAGTTTAAGAGGTAGGGAAGGTAGGGCAAGGAAATTTTTGTCGCTCTATTTCATCTCTAAACCCGGACCTAACCGGTGAATGCACAACGGGATTAGTAGTCAATTTTAAGCATCTCAAAGTGCTTTTTTGTTTTTGTTAAAAAATGTCTAGTCTTTGAGATTCATCTCAACAAAAAGACCACAGCTTTTCACAACAATCTAGACATTTTTTATGGAAGGTTCTCCATTATTGACCGAAAATATATACAAAGCGAAAAGAATTTTGGAGAGCCTATTAATATTTGTTTATATTTTTACTCAATATACACATTTATAATTCCGATTTTTTCTAATTAGCATGTATTTTTATGCTTTTTACATATATTTTTATATAACAAATATTTAGAAATAAAGTATACTTTATTAAAAAATTTCACAACACAAAATTAGTTAGGTTATTTTAACCCTCATCCGTCGCACAGGGGTCAATTTGACCACAATGAGCTTTCATTATCAATAGGAGAATTTATGTGGAATTGAAGAAATGCAAGATTTTTTAGATAAAATCTTAAAATTTCGAG
>JAQGCP010001475.1:0-12311 GCA_034699885.1 Acrobeloides thornei | reverse complement strand
AAACGTGGATCCTTATATAGCTTTTTTATGCATCCCTGCGTGGTCGTATGGCGGGAAAATCAGGATTAGTACTAACTTGGCTTGGGCTTTTTTAGTCCCATTTTTAGGAAGTACTAACTAATCCTTATTTTCCCGCCATACGACCACGCAGGGATGCATCAAAAAAGCTATATAAGGATTCACGTCTCTTTTCGTTTCAATGTACACGTTGCCTGATTCAATAAAGTTCCGTGGTAGTCAACAAAAAATTTTGACAATTTGACCACATTGTTATATACCAAAACCTGTAAAAGTT
Source organism: Acrobeloides thornei (assembly GCA_034699885.1). Taxonomy (NCBI): domain Eukaryota; kingdom Metazoa; phylum Nematoda; class Chromadorea; order Rhabditida; family Cephalobidae; genus Acrobeloides; species Acrobeloides thornei. Next base: position 12,016 of record JAQGCP010001475.1, on the reverse strand, counting down.
TAGATGCTTTGTTAAGATTTCTTATGTATATATGGTCATGTATGCTATTTCACTATTTTCACTAGTTCGAAACAGAGCACGTTTCGACGTACTTTTCGAAAAAAATTTTTTTGAAAAGTGCGTCCTCTGTTCCGAACTAGTACCATGAATAGATATGTTAGAAAGGGATGTAATATTTGTGTTCCTTGTATTAAAAATGAAATCAACCTAAGTAAAAAAACATATAGCATAGTCAAGTGGTTAGGATGTCAGACTTCCACAATGAAGGGGGGTTCAAGCTATTTCAAAAATCTCCCCCTTTTTAACATAGATAATAGAAGAAAAAGCATATTGATGTTCGAGTCGTAAAATTGATAATGTTTGAATCGTCTAAAAAATTTTACAATTCAACATTTTTTCTATCTCTCTCTCCATGGTTTTCTGCCAAAAGTTTTTTCTAAATACACTGATGGACTTTTATAAACTATTTCTCAAATTCTCAACTCATTGGCCTAAGCACATACACATTTAGGCAACCCTTATTATTTGTATGGCTTTAATTTTCTCGAATTATTTTACTCCCGAATTTTTATTTTTTTTTAATAGAAATTTTGAGCTTGATTCTTTTTTGTGAATGTATTCTCTTTATATGCTTGATTTTTAAATTTTATTGTTATTTTTTTGATTTTAATGGATTAGAATACTTATTTATAAAGAAATAATTTATAAAGGACATTATTGCATACAGGGTGTCCCAGTAAGTTGGGACTAGTGGCGCAAAGAAGGGGGGAAGGGGAAGCTTCCCTCCTCCAAATCTGAAATGAAAAATTTTTCCTAATGGTCTCCCCTTATGTTTTTGCCTAAATTTTGTTCAAAAATCATAATGATCCCCCATTATAATTTTGTGTTGTAAAATTTTTTGGCAAAACCAAAAGGGGTCCATATTAAAAAATTTTTACCCCCCCCCCCCCCCCAATTTTGCGAGGTCCCCCTAATTTTAGCCCATTTGAGTGAATTGGTTGGGTCCAACTGTCCCTCATTTGCCCATGTATGGGAGGGAAAGTCGGATCCATGTATGGGAGGGACAGTCGGACCCATGTATGAGAGGACAGATATGATATGTTTAGGGTGAACGCTAGCAGTCGTGAAACGCATTTCATGACGATTTCCGGACGCTAGCCGTTCGGAAATTATAGTATTTCCGGACGCTAGTAGTCCGGAAATCGTGTCCGGACGCTAGCCGTCTGGAAATGCGAATTTCCGGACGGCTAGCGTCCGGAAATCGTCGTGAAATGTCGTTTCACGACTGCTAGCGTTCACCCTTAGCATATAAATACATCAACATTGCGCCCACTGTTTGAGCATGAAAGTGTTTTACAAGAATAAGTAAAAACAAATTTTTTGAATGCATGAAAAAGCAAATTTCGCTCTTTATCCAATCAATCAAGTTTTTCTTCTTCATTCTTTATGCATCGACATAAAAAAAGTCAAGCCGATTGCCATGAGGAATGAATAAAAAATGAATTGAGTTGTTTTTGCCTTTTTATGTATTAATCAATCAAAGAAAAAAAAGAAAAAATTGTCAGCTTTTTAGTACCGTTTATAGTGAATTGATGACAGTTGTAGATGTTGAAAACAACACAATTTGGGGATACTAACAAGGAATGTTCATCAACTATCAGTCAGGGATTTTTAAAATTTCGACGTAGAAAGATTCAGAATAAAAATGTAAGACAGACATATTCAATATTTTTTGCCAACAACAGGGGGCGAAAAGGTGCCATCACCCAGGGTGGATCACCCAAATCACCCATTAGTGGGTGATTCATCCATGGGTAATAGGTGATGTGGATGATGCCACCCACTGGGTAATGGGTGGGTGAATTTTGGGTGCTATCACCCATTTTTTTCACCCCCTGGCCAACAGCTTCAGGGTGAATGTTTTTTATGGATTAAAAATTTAAAAAAAAATAAAGTGCAAAAATATCTCCTCAGGCGGGAATCGAACCCTGCATAGTTTGTTCGCTATCTTGCAGTGATATCCACTACACCACACAACCAGTCAGATGATACCAACTAACTAAGTTTGCTCATCAACCTCAACAATCTTTTACCATTTTGTTGAAATTCGGAAAGTTCATAAAAAATGGAGCATTTTTTGTTTTTACGGCATCCTCTGAATCGTTGTAGTTTTCGAGATAATTGCATTTGAAATTTGAATTTGTGTACATGTTTTCGTTGTAATGCACAAACTTTTTGGAATTTTAAATCGATTTTTAAATTTTCATAACATGAACATTATAGCAGTTTTTATAGCTACGTAAGACGAACAAAATAGCACCAAAATTATCCAATTTGAACATTGTTTTGGGTTATTGAAACGAAAATTCTGATTCATGTTTTCGTTTCACTAACCCAAAACAATTTTCAAATTGAATAATTTTAGTCTCATTTTCTTCAGCACTAGGCCCCTCGTTACGGTTACGGGCTCTTGTTACCGAGTACACTCATCACGGCCTCTCGTTACAGAATCCGCTTATTACGGTCTGCCAGGGGCGTGCCAAGATTTCAAAAATGGGGGAGAGGGAAATCATAAACAAATTTTTCCGAATATCAACAAAAGCGGTACTTATTATTTAAACTCTTTGTTGTTTATTAATAAAAAATTTTAACATTGGAGAAATTTTAGTTAATGTAAAAATGGCCAGCTTTTCCCAAGGCATTAAATCGGAAAAACCAAAATGGAATGGTTTTAAAGAGCCTGGAATGAAAGGCCGTTTAAGAAAGCTATTGTTTAAGGAAGCTTTGGCAGATGTTGAATTTATTCTTACTAAAGATACAACAGAACCTGTAGTAAGTTTCAGGAGGGTCAATCATACGTGGGCAAGGAGGGGGACTGTTCCCTCTATTTCTTCTTATTGGCCAAAAAATTGTGATACCACGTCTTATTTTGCCCAAAATTTGAAAACAAGTCGATTTTTTGTGGTAAAAACGCCTATATTTGAACCCACTTCTTAAATTTTTGACCAAAATTACATGGACCCACTTCTTATTTTCGAACTCTGTCCCCCTTTCTTGCCCATATATGGGGTCAATTATGGGCAGGTTCAATCTTGAAGTCTGCCTTAAAAACACGTGGGCAAGGGGGATAGGACAAAATTTTTGACAACTTTAGGTTTCTTTGGCTTATTCAATTGGATAAAAATTTTTTGATTAGTTACGTTTGGCTCCGTTTCGTTCCCCCACTGTATGCTCCTCATAATTTCGTGCCTGGTGGGGGGGGGGAGGGGGATACATCAGGGATGCCAAGTCAGGAAGAATGGAAATAAGAACATTTTTTGCAAAATAGGTAAAAAGAGACTATATCTTAAAGCTTTGATTTGTATAGAATTAAACGTTATCGTTTTTAGAAAGTCTTTGCTCATTCTCTGTTTCTTTCAATGGCATCTGATGTTTTCATGACAATGTTCTATGATGAACGTTTTAAGAAGATTACTTGGGATGAAAGTTTGAAGAGACACCATATCAACATTGAAGACATCGACCCGAATACGTTCAAGCAGCTAATTCGCTTTCTATATACTGATCATATTGATATGGACGCTGATTCGGCATTGGCCATGCTTTATACAGGTAAACTCAGGCATATAGCTCATTTCAGCGTAGAGATTGAAAACTCACCTTTTTTCATTTGTTAATATTTTCTTATTGTAGCTCAGAAATACAATATTGCCACATTGAAGAAGAAGTGCATTCTTGAATTAGAAACCGCATTAGAACACAAGAAGAACAATCCAAGTTATGTATTCGATATCATTATGGTTGCTTCAGGATATGACTTAACCAAATTACTTGACGCTTCCTTGCTCGTATTGGTCAAACATGAAGAATATATCAACCATTCTTCGTTTATGGCCTTGGATAAGGATGTGATGAGTTTGGTTATTCAGTTTTTGTGGAAATTTGCCAAAGATCCCGCACTTGTGTTTAAACGCGTATGTTAATTTATTGGGGATGATGGGCATAGGTGTTCATGGGCTTGGGGTGAGGAGGTACAAGGTCGATTTACGAGGGGTTGTTTCTGTAACAAAATGGCTTTTGGGCTACAACTACGGAGTTAGTCATACAAAGTGTACTTTAAAAAACCAGAATTTTGCCGTTTTTTGGCGACGAAATTTGAAGAAAAAATCGAAAAAATGACGATTTCATGGCTAAGTTAGCATTTTCAAAATTTTTAATGCTCGCAATCGATTTCTCGCATAAAATTATCCCTAATGATCACTTTTTGAAAAAAATTTTGCAAATTGTAAAATTCGGGTTTTTAAAGTCCACCTTGTAGAAAAATGATTATAAAATAAAGAAAATTGAAGGGAATTATAATAGCTTTTGTAATTTAGCTTAACAACTTTGTAAATTTTGTAAAGTTTTTGCACTTTTTTTCATAAGAATGAGGCAAAAAAAGATTTTCAAAATACGAAGTTGGTATCCTAATTTTCGACCCATTACGACTAAGTTAAAGGGGTGACACCCCCATTGATCATGTATGGTGATGAGTATAAAAATAATTCTCTAATTTTCTTTAAGCTAAGTGATTATTAAAAAATATACATATAGTCTTTTGTAGGATTACTACTCATCCCAAATCACAAAATAAGGGCATAAGGCCTTATGCCCCCCTTATTTTTTGATTTGAGATTTTGAGTTTGGGGTTTCGTGATTGGGATTTTGAGTAGTTTCCTTTTGTAGATGGTGGAGTTTGCCGAGAAAAAATTGTTGGAATTAGGCAAGCCTACCGATGAGCCAGTTTTGAGAGAATACTTGAAAAATGCCGTATCGAATTTGGATCCAGAAGTATTTAAGATGTTGCAATTTTTTGATCAAAAATTCTTTTTTGGTAAATATTCTTTTACAGGGTGATTAAGAAAAAAAGAAGAGATTTTGTGAAATTTTATGCATGCAGAAAATTTACGAAAAATTTTCGGTCATTTTTAGGTGTTTTTTGGCCTTTTTTACAGCTTTTTTAAATGTAAAAAAGACCAAAAAACACGAAAATTTTTTTCGATTTTTTCTCGAAAGCAGTATTTTCATATTTTCAAACATTTTTTACGTTTGTCGAAAAAATTATGAAAAAAAATTTTTTGCGATAACTCGCCTCAATCGGCCATCTTCTCTTTAATTGATCCTATAACCCTTTGATGAAAATGTACGAATAAACTAATATTCAATTTTAGCTTACGCTGGACTCTTGACGGACGAACAACAGAAGAATATTTTGAATAATCTTACTAGTGATATTCAACATCACTCACACAAGAATCATAGACACTTGAGTAATATGGATGGAGGATTTGCTAATTCATACGTTTTTGGTCACAGTTCTGGCTTACCTAGTCATGGTAGTCCAGTGTATGGATATCGCTCTTTTATGAGCAGTGATTATTCCGATTCCGATAGTAATGATGATCCCCGACTTGCAGCTCGTAGAAATGGTAGAAACCGTGGATTTTATTAATAGTGTTATTCAACTTTTAATGTCGCATTGGCGTACCAGAAGGCTGGCATTGTTCTTTACTGATTCTTATCTCTCTATGTCAGCCTCATCCAAAATTCCAGAATCCTACATCTCATTCAAAATTTTTTACATTTCATCCACTAACAAATTTTTTCTATGTACGTTACTGATGTTGTTCTATTTTCACTTATATTTTAACCACTTTATTTTGTTTTTATTAACCTTGATTTGCTGAAGGTGTAAAATATTATTTATGGCGAAATTATTTTTAAAACAAGTTAACAACACGAATAGATTATAACAAAGTCGAATTATATGCTCATATAGTCGAAAAGACTTTTTCGCTTCACATGGGGTTCACATTGACAATCAGACAAATATAATTTGAAACGATTGATATCGTGGGGGGGGGGGGACAAAGGGCCTTATGTTTTTGACAAAATCTTGTATTCCCCATGAAAAAATCCTGGATACGGCACTGCAAGTGCTTCCATGCGGAAGCTGAAATTACGCCATTGCTCGTTTGTATAATCGTATTTTACAAAAAATATTTTATAATTCGACTGAAAAATCAAGATACATAAAAAATACCCGTTTTAAGGTGTAGAAACAGAGATTCTTATTAAAAATTAGCATCGTCGAATCTCCGTTTAGCAATTTACAATTCAAATCATACAGGGTGAGCCAAAAAAAAAACCGTACTTTTGTGTTTTTTTGAACAAATTTTCTTCTCCAAAATAATTTTGGAGAAAAAATATTTTGAAAAGTTTTTGCCAAAAATGCTCAAATGGCGGGTTTTTTGGAAGACCCTGTAAACATTGCAAATAAATTAATTGGCATATAATTTTGTACAATATGGAGATTTTGTTGAGAACAATTGCGGGAAAATTCAAAAAAAAGATTATTTGATTCAACTACCTGATGGTTACATGAACAACTAAGGATTAGTGAGCCCACTTGAATTTTTTTCAAAAATTTTAGTTGAAAAATTCATCGCATTGGGGCTACCTACAATTGTTCTCGCAAGAAGAGATACAAAAAAATTTAAATATTAAGTAATAGAAAAAGCACCGAGGTCGTAATTTGAGAATGTTTCTACAGGGTGAGCCAAAAAAATTGTACTTTTGCGTTTTTTGGAGAAAAATTTTCAAAATTTTTTTCAAAAATCACCTATAAGGGGGTATTTTCTTGCGAGAAATCGACTTATAGGTGAATTTTTCGGCATAGAAACACTCTACAAACACGACCTTGGATAAAACCCCGCATGTATAAAGAAAAATGCCCGAAAGCTCTATTAATACTCGTGGAATGACCAAGTCATTGTGAAAGAATTAAGCAGCTATTAACGGTTCATTGATCTCGGCTAAGGGTTCTAGCACTGGTTGGAACTTCACTTTTGATCCAGATGCTTTTCTCTCACGACTTTCGTCCACAACTTCGGCTAGTTCGGGGCTAACTGGTCGCTCTGGGATCACGCTCTTCAAATATACATCGGGGAGAAGTTGGTCGGGTTGGGCTTCATCGCGAATTATCCTCACGGATCCAGCATTCTTTTTTATTATCTAAAAAAATAGTTGATTAAAACAAGAAAGTTGGAACAGGGGGTCACCCCAGGGTCAAAAAAGGAAAAACTTTTTTGACCCTGCTCCGGAAATTTTTCTTACTTGTTCATAGTTGATCAGTTGCCTCCAAAAGCCAATATTGGGGCGGACCATGAGGCGTTTTGAGCACATTAAATGATATGAATCGCGGAGAGATCGGCAATGATATTTGGTTAGGTAGGCTAGGCAGATTGTAGCACTTCTAGAGACTCCAGCCACACAATGTACGAGAACATTACCACCATCTTGAATCACAGCATGAATCTGGTCGGCGACCACATCAAAATGGGCGGACAAGTTCTCCGTCGAGACATCATCAATCCACAATTTGAGACGCTGGATCTCGCCCAACGATTTCAGATTGGGCACTTCATTCGTGGCATTGACAATCAACGAGATTCTGAAGGCTTTCATATTCACAGGCGTCAGCGCGGAGACACCACTTATGTACAAGCCGGGGACTAGTTCGGAAATCTGAGCAAATTCAGGGTTGACTCGGAAACTTATTGGAGCCATTCTGTTTTGGGTTGGTCTAAAAACTGTTGATATTCGATCAAAACAAACATGGTAGAAAAACGAAAAACGCGGAGAAATATAATCGTTATAAACAACAACTGGCAGCGCGTGGTATAGTCGAAAATGTTTTTTTTTTGGCTTTTTTTGGTCTGTTTATTAAATCAGGGAGTGTGTAGATTAAAACGAAAAGGAATGCGGATTCTTATATAGCTTTTTTGATGCATCCCTGCGTGGTCGTAGGGAAAATCAGGATTGTACTAACTTGGCTTGGGCTTAGGCTTAGGCTTAAGCTTGGGCTTAGGCTTAAGCTTGGGCTTAGACTTAAGTTTAGGCTTGGGCTTAGGCTTAGGCTTAGGCTTGGGCTTAGGCTTAGGCTTAGACTTGGGCTTGAGCTTAGGCTTAGGCTTGGGCTTAGGCTTAGACTTAGGTTTGGGATTAGGCTTGAGCTTAGGCTTAAGCTTAGACTTAATCTTTTTTAGTCCCTTTTTTTACTAATCCTGATTTTCACGCTATACGACCACGCAGGGATGCATAAAAAGCTATTCCACATTTCTTTTCGTTTCAATATACACGTTGCCTGATTCTATAAAAAGTTTCACCACAAAAATTAGACTAAAACATTAAATAATCCGAAAATAAAAAGCACGTGAGACGAGGGTTAAATGGCTGAGAGAAAGAATAAATCAGCTAGACAAATGGATGCGAACTAACAATGAATTTTTTAGTGCCTAAAACTTGGTCAGGTGTTAATCTTCGAGGTTGCTTGACTGGACTTTAAAGAAAGATTTTCGATGCGGAACGATTTTCCAATCTTTGACACCCAGAAATTAGACCTTAGTCAATGTCGCGTTAAATTCATGTGTTGAATAAAAGAAGGAAGATTTCAATGAAATGGAACACCTTTGAAAACTTTCCAACAAATAAGTAAGCCTCGTGTTTATGTTGTGCTGGTTATCAGTTGTTCGCCTCTTGTACAACGTGACATCTACGTGAAAATCCCATGTGCACTCGATCAAAGAATATCGGAAGTCTTATCATATTTTGAATTTGAAATTTGACCAGTTATAGATAACTGAATGGAAAAGAACTCATGTGGAAAGTCTCACGTAAAAACAAAGCAGGGAGACAAAGCATCTTTCAGCCGAGGAAATGGAATAATAGAAAAACCATCTTTCAGCCCAGGAAATGGAAGAAATCAAATTGTCGCGAGTGGGATTCGAAAATTTCCGACAGTTGGAGTTAGTTAGCGTTGTTTAGCGCGGACCCCCTAAAGTTTCAAAAATAAAGTTTAAAAAGATCGCTATCACCCGACCGCTATTATAAAAATTGTTGACTTCGTCTCTCCACTGAATAGTCCCGACTTATAAATATGTCAAATAAATAAACATATTTATCCTAGACGGCCCTTCTTGACTAGTCAAAAAAGAAAAATCAACAATTAGGAAATACATAAACGTAGTTAATGAATAATGGTTAATGAGACTAAAACTTAATTAGACAAAAAAAGTGTTGACGTGCATACTCAGTTCAAAAAAAAAGAAAATGAGACGCACCCCAGACAAAAAGAGATACCATGTGACCGAGAATGGCCTCTAAAATATTCGTCTGAAAGAGAGAAAAAACACACATTCGATCGCCACATGCTCCATAGATTTTATTTATGTAGCGTTGATGATTGCCAGTCCGCATGACTGGGGGATGGGTTTATCACGTATACTACTAAAAGTGCAATGATATAAACACATGTATAAGCAATTGTGTAATGAAGAAGCACGTGTATTTCAGCCCCATAAAAATCTTGGGACTGTTTTTGGTACATGACTAATGTCTTCTTTCTCTATCTTATGAAATGGGGGTATTAAAAAAACACTGATTAAGATCGTGTCAATGAAATATATTTTTGAAAAGAAAGGTTTCCGGTCTTGTTTATTGGAAAAGAACCTGAACTCAACTCAAACCACGCGTTTCAACAATTTGAGAGTCGGCCATAAAATTCGATGATAGCCTATTGACATACACTGATAAGAGGACGAAAGGGAGACAAAACCAAATTTGGAAAGTCTGTCTAAAAAAATTGCTGAGGTAAAGTTTTTCTATCTAAAAGATGATAGTGGCCCTGTTCCAGGAACAAATCAACTCGGAGTTGGGGTCTAATGGGTGTGGGGCCAATAGTGGTCCCCCGCGGACGACTCGGATTGTTTCTGACGTGGGCAAATAAGGTAAATACAGGGTGTATAAAAAATTTGGGCGATGTTTTCATGGTTTTTCGAGTCGGAAATTTTTTTCAAAATTGATCCTATTAGGGTAATCATGTGAATCAAGCCTAAGCTTAGGTCTAAGCCTAAGCCTAGGCTTAGGCTTAAGTCTAAGTCTAAGTCTAAGCCTAAGCCTAGGCTTAAGTCTAAGTCTAAGCCTAAGCCTAAGCTTAGGCTTAAGTCTAAGTCTAAGTCTAAGCCTAAGCTTAGGTCTAAGCCTGTGGTCAAACATTAGAAAATTTGAAAAAATTTCAAGAAAATTTTTAACCGAATCCCCTCCCTCTCCTTTTCCTGCGGTCAAAATTCAAAAATTTCTTCGAATTCGAGTTCCCCATACCGAAAACCTACGAGTAGAAAGAATCACCAATTTTTTAAACAAATCTTTTTTTGCCCTTGAAGGAAAAACTTGATTTGTTCAAAAAATTGCTGATTTTTTCTATTCATATGTTTTCGGATATGGGTAACTCATTTTCTCGAAATTTGTTGAATTTTCTAATGTTTAACCAATCGTTTCAATATCGCTGAACCTGATTCAATCAAATTTCTCGTGTTGCTCATGAAAAAATTTTCAACGATTCCTAGTTTCTGATCACTTAAAGATTCTAGACATGGAAATGAAATATATAATCAACTGGCCATATGCGCATCTATCTTTGAACTATCTTTGAGTCTTTTATAGGCGAATACCGCGTGGTTAAAACCGGTCCTGATGAATTTGATTCGAAAAAATGTATAGATTAGGAGGAGACCCACGTGTCAAAGATGGAAGGTACATTTAAAAAAATTCCAAGAGAAATCAATAATGAAAAGATTTTTAAAAAATGAACAAAATTTGATTGATTCAGGTAATTTTGCCTGATTCAACTAAAATTTGAATATTGACACGAAAAGTCAAACACGCATGTTTCGACTTAATGAATAAACTATTTTTTGTATATTGAAGTGATTACTCTGAATTTCTGTCACAACAGAAACACAAGTGAAAGGTCGCATCCAAATTTCCATTCAATCTTCTTTACCTCTAGAGGATTCCGGAACCACGTTTTGGTTGACATGTTAGGCTTTTGTTTGCGAAAGACCTCTTGTGTGTGTTGTACTGCGAATTGATTGCGGAATCGAATAAACGTTTTAATTTCAAGTTGGAGCATTTTGTGCACTTTTGCACGAAACAACTAATTATTGGGATTTCGTGAAGTTGGAAAAAAAGCTTTTGTTCTAATTATTTAGTACAAGGCTCAGAATGAAAGAATGAAAATCAGAAAAAAATGTCAAAAAAATCAAATTTTCGACCCAAAACTCAGACATAGGCAATTTGTGCTGGACAAAATCAGAACATTTCTGAACAATCAGACTCAGTAGCGTATCCAGAGGGACGAGGGGGGGGGGCGACCGCACCCCCCGAAATTCGAAAAATGAAAATTTTTTCTTAATGGCTCCTTATGTTGGTCCCCCTCTCGCATCCCCCGAAATTTGGTCCTAGATACGCTACTGATCAGACTCATTCCGAGCCCTGACTTAGTATAAAACATGAAGAAAAAACCATCCTCAAAGACATGAAAATTCCTTTCTTTATAGATGGAAATGCAAGTGAGGGATTATCAAGACTACAATTTGTTACGTACTCTTTCTTAATTCAAATCAACACAATAGTCTCTCTTGTCAACATACACAAGGAAGGGACAATGAAGGGAATTACATGCGCAATTACATCGTCCCATTCATGTGTTGTTTGAATGATCGTTCCAACCCGTTCTTGTTTATGCCGAAAATTCGTTCCTGAATCAATCAAAGTTGTGTATTGACGCGAAAATTTAAAAAAATTTCTTCGTTTTTCATCGATGTATGAAAACTGCCAAAAAAATTTTGAATTATACAAAACACCTTGGGCCATAGTGATTTTGCCTACATCCATCCCGTTCTTGTCGTTTATGCCCTCTTTCTCTACATAATCCTTGTGGGCGATGAAGGGAATTATAAGTAACACAGAAAACTAAGCAATGAAAAACCAAAACACTTTCATATGCAATCAAACCACCAATATTTGCGAAATTGGAAACCAAATTAAAAAAAAGGTCGAAGTGGGATGAATGAAAATGCTGGATGCAATAAAACACAATTTCCGAAATTTTTTTTTCGATTAGGCATTTTATGTC
>JAQGCP010001474.1:0-12311 GCA_034699885.1 Acrobeloides thornei | reverse complement strand
CTTGAAAAATTATGTTTCTACCGCAACGCTTCGGTGATGCGCTGAATCGATTTCTCGCATAAAATAACCCATAGAACAAAAAAAATTACTGGACTGGTCCTTTAAGCAAATATAAACAGACAAAAATATAGGGGTTTCCTGATTCTAAAAATGATAGTTAGTTAAAACTAAGGAGTAATTAATTTGAAAGGCTGAAGTTATATAGGGAGCCGCGAATATTATAGAAATTGTTGTTTGGGCTAATCTTTTTCTCTGATTCCGTTTTTGACGCGGTTTGTTTCAGTGTATAGAAGAGTGTATGAGGAAAATTTTTACTCAAGTTTCAATATCTGGTGACTTCAGGTTTGCGCTGTAATGAAAATTTTTTTAAATACGTTAATATTTTCAAGTGTTTACGCTAACTTTCGACTCCCTTTATATGTTGCACCCGATCCTGAGAATCACCCGACTCAGAGTCGGGTACACGATCCTGAGTCAGCAAAAATCCAACCTCAACGTGAATCCGGATTCGGATTCAGAATCCGAATCTGCATTCAGAATCTGGATTCAGATTCTGAATCCGGGTTCTGGATTCGGATTCTGAATCTAGATTCTGAATTCGGATTCATGTTGGGATTGGGTTTTTGCTGACTCAGGATCGGGTACTCAATCCTGAGTTCATATCGATTCTCAGGATCGAGTACCCGATCCTGGGAACTCAGGATCAGGTACCCGGCTCTGAGTCGGATGATTCTCAGGATCGGGTGCAACATATATATATTGTTAAGGTAATTTTAAAAAATTCATCATAGCGAAAAGCTGAAGATGCCATATATTGAAATTTGAGTAAAAATTTTCCTCATCACTCTTCTATAATACTGAAAATAGACATAGTCGAAAACTGATTCAGAGAAAAGATATGGCTCAAACAACATTTTCCACGATATTTACGGTCTCCCTATAGATAAATAAAGACTAGAAAAATTTTCCATATATTTTTGCGGCTATAGTTGTCAAATAAACTTTACTGTAAACATAATATTTAGAATCTAAAGAAGAAGATTATCATATTTATGAAAATGTTGACACCAATTCAAATCAAGTTCAAGTTCAAAATCAGATTAAAAATAAAGAATATCCTATTTATTTATTAAAAAATAGTGATGTAAGTTTGTTGATTTGAAAAGAATAACTTTATATGTTTTTGCAATTCTTAACCTAATTTATTTAAGCCACTTCCAAATAGTAGTTATTTTAAAACTGATTTTAAACAATTCGATTTAAATTTTGTTAACACTACTATATGTCAAGGCAATGATAATGGAACATGTGTTGGGCAAGCGTCTATGGCATCCATAATAAGGGTAAGAAATTTTTTAATAATAAATAGCCAACAATGCTATCTAACCGAGCAACTTTTTTTATTTATTTGGGCAACTTCTTTATTTATTGGAGCAACTTTTTTGAGAACTTTATGGCTTACTAGTTAGGCTTTAAGCCTTAAAGCTTAAGGCCAAGTCTAAGGCCTAGGCCAAAGCCTTGAAGACCTAAGCCTTAAGGCCTAAGTCTAAGGCCTAAGCCATAAAGTTTCCCAAAAAAGTTGCCCAAATAAAATTGCCCAAAAAGAGTTGCCCAAATAAATAAAAAAGTTTTCCACATAATAATAATTGAATAGCCAAATAAGGTTATTTATAATTAAAAATATAAATAACTTTAGTTAACACTCAAACTGTTCTTTCCAATTTGTGATGTAAAAAGTGTTTTCAACTGTGCTCTATACAATGCACAAAAAATTTTTCTCTGAGTGGGGTTTTGACCCTCATGTTTTAAAGGACATCTTCAAATTTTGAACATTTTTTGTAATGATCTCCTCATAGGGATTTATTTGCTAGATGGTGAGCACTCATTGTAAAGATGAGAAGCTGCTCTACAAATATTATCTAGACAATCTAAGGAAGCTTTCACTTCAATAAAAAGTTAATCGCAAATCTGCGCTATATGACTAGCTTTGTTAAATCCCACTCAGAGAAAAAATTTAGAAAAATTTTTTGTGATTGTGTATAGCACAGTTGAAAACACTTTTTGCATTACAAATTGAGAAGAATCGTGTTAAGTTTTTGAGTAAACTATTTTTAAGGCATCATTTCGGTATAAACTTTACACATGTGATTTGTGGAAAAATATGTCATCAAAAATGCGAGGAATTATGTGTTACTTATACAATACAACAAGATTTATGTCACTAAATCTTGCTCATTTAGATGAATCGCATTATTTTGCTAAGTTAGTAGTTAAAAAATTTGTAATTTGAAATTTGATCACTTCTCAAAATAACAGTTTCTGGAGCGTGTTTTTTACTCATCATAATTTAAATTTTAAAATCTACAGTGGATTCTCGATAGTACGGTCCCCCCAAAATCAAAATTTCAAAAATCATATCTCCGTCAATTTTAGGGTCGCCACAAGCTATCGCACTACCACAAGCAACGGCACAAGCTATCGTACGAGTGTAAAATACACTCGTACAACGGACGAAATGGCCACAAGCTATCATCGAATTTCGTCGTACTGCGTCGTACGATCGTACGACAGCTTGTGGCGATTTCATCGTACCTTTACGTTAATTTTACGATCATACGATGACTTGGCTTCGTATGATAGCTTGTGGGGCCGTCGTACTTTCGTAGGATAGCTTGTGCCGTGCTTGTGGCGACCCTTAATGCTATTTTTTCGTTAACCACACTTTCCTTAAAATCTTATATAGAATTTTAAGGAAAATGTGGTTAACGAAAAAATAGCATTAAAATTGACGGAGATATGATTTTTTGAAATTTTGATTTTGGAGGACCGTACTATCGAGAATCCACTGTACATAAATTTCAGTGCATAGACGCAGGAGATGCTTGTAACCAGGGTTGCCGCCTGAAATTTCCGAAAAAAGCATCAGACCCCTTGAAAAAAGCAAAAAAAGCAATGATCTCCGAAAAAAAGCAAAAAAACAAAGCAAAATTTTAATTCAAAAGAAATAATACATAATAACATAAGAAACAAAGTCTTTTTATGATTTTCGATTATACAGGCTGTTTCGCTTTTTTCTTCACAAATGGACTAGTTTGTCCAAATATACCCCTAAATTTTTCAAATATATACGTGTTACAACCAGCCTTGGGTGTGTTAATAATTTTAAGCAATACAGAAAGTTCATTAGTTGTTATGACGTAAATTTCCTGAAATTTTCGAAATCCAAATAACAGGTGTCTGATAATTGTTCCCAACAATCAACTTCTTTAGTTTATAGATTATTTTTTTAAGCAATTGTTTAAGAAACTTTCTATGAGCCGGAATAAAATATCTAAAATGCGATTTAAAGGACCAAGATTCTGAATTTGGATTCTGAATTCGGATTTTGAATCTGTATTCAGAATCCGAACCCAGAATCCGGATTCAGAATCCAAATTCAGAATCCGAATCCAGATTCAGAATTTTGAGTTTGGATTATGAATCCGAATTCAGATTCAGAGTCCAGAATCCGGGTTCTATCTCGCAGGGTTGACTGTTTCCGAGAATTGCATATTTCGAAGCTCGATTATCCGACCCCCTCTCGTCGATTCGATTATCCGACCTCTCCTGAAGGGAGTCGGATAATCGAGGGTTGACTGTAATTATAACTTACCCTATAACGAATAAATCAACAGGTCCGTGTAAGATAGCCAAACTTTCACAAATCCCCATTAATATCGCAGATCCAGGCATTTTTATTAACCATACAAAAAACATCAAAGACGCCGGAAGTATACAAAGTATCATTAAGATCCAAAGCTGTAGCATTACGGCTCGGTATAATTTGAGCTGTAGTTGATATGTTTTCGGGTTTCTTTCTTTTTTCGATCGTTCCAAGAAACGAATGGGAAATATTGAGATAGCGATTGCTGTGAATATATACATCGAAAATAGGGCGAACATTATAATAATGTAGATTTTTAAATCTGATTTTTCACTAACGAGAGCTAAAAATTTGACGGATAAACAATCAACAACTATGAGATTTTCTTTTTATTCTTTTGTGAATTTTGTTGGGCTTTGTAATGTCGAGGTTTCTAGTGAACCGGGTACTTCGGACCTTGTGCCCCCTATAGAGGTCGCAAATACGTCATGTCAACATTACGTCAACAAATTGACAGAATTTCAATTACGTTGACATATTGACAGAACCCACAATCGTACTGTTGACGTTACATCAACGTGCATGTTGACGTAAATTGACGTAATCAACTTCACTTTACTAAGTTTTTGATCTTTGATAAGTTCGACAGAAAGCCAGACAATAAAGAAATTTATTAAAAATTTTTAGAATATTTTATATATTTTTTCTTTGATGTCTGACTTTCTGTTGAACTTATCAAAGAGAAAAAAGTTAGTAAAGTTGGTTGAAGTCAATACGTCAACGTATTGACGTACTCCATCTGTCAATTCCGTCAATCCAATTAACGTATAAATCTGTCATTACATTGACGCATTTGCGCCCCCTAACTTTTAATATTAAACGAGAAATGTCTGTCGATCTGTCTGTCTGTTTGTTTGTGTCACCGAATTTTGTAACCTTAAGTCCAATCCCGTGACGACTTAGATTTTTGGAAACAGCTCGGTGAGAGAAGAAAAACGACACCAAAATCATGGGGGTACCCCTCTGGAAAAATTCAAAATCGATTTATTTGAAAAAAAACGAAAAATTGGATAGAAATTTTAAAAAATTCGAAAAAAATTGAAAAAAATCGAAAAAATTGAAAAATTCGAAACAAATTGAAAAAATTCAAAATAAATTGAAAAAAATCGAAAAAATTCAAAACAAATTTTAAAAAATTCGAAAAAAATCGAAAAAATTGAAAAAATTTCGAAAAAAAGCCCTTGAGCGCCAAGGCGTTCGGTCTCCAGGTTTCATTGTAATACGGCATTCCAGAGCGCTCGGTCCCTAGGTTCTAAGCTAGATTGAAAGAAGTCGCAACAGCTCTGGCCACCCGAAGAGGATGTTACTACTAGACAAAATCTTTTGGCCTCAAGCGGGGTTTGAACCAGACTTGAGGGGTGCTTGAGACAAGCCCAGTATCACCGAACCATGGGACCCTTGGAGTAGCCGCTCCAAATTCTACTCTAGTTGTAACGCCGGCTCAACGGCTTTTTAGAATTCTTGAATTTCTCGCTTACCAATGATTTTTCTTTCTTTTAACAGTTCATCTAGAAATGGTGCCTGTTCTAAAAGATAGTGATAGTTTTCGCTACTCACTGCGCTAGAGCTTCTCGTTTCTAGTACCAAATATGTGGCAACAATAGAAACAGATTGAGTCAATAAACTATAGCCAATAAGAAAGGACAGTTTATCGAAAACTTTGAGAACTTTAAAGCTCTCAGTTAGATTTAGCAAGTGTATAAGTCTATAAAATACTGAAACTGTTAAGCCAAATCCAGTTTGCAAAAATATATAGGCAAAAATTTCTATACTAGTGTACCAGCCGCGGATGTCCAACCACTTTTCAAATGGACTATTAATCAAGAAAATCGGATAGACTCCAAGAAACACTAGGGATTGAAAGGAGAGAACGAATTCAAATAAGAAATTCCAGAAAATGCCATTTAGTAAATAAAATCGGTAGAGTTTCATGCCATTGGATTTATTAAATATGGCTAATAGAATGAAGGGGACCATGCAAATTTGAAGAAAAAAAGCCATTTCCATTGCTATTTTGGAAACTATATTTATACTTGGGTTATAGAAATCGGCTAGAGTGAAATTTGGCATGACTATGGAGGGTTATTAATCTAGCATAAGAGTGTATAGTTGCGGCGAGGCTAAAGCTAGTGAACAACGAGATCTGTAAATAAAACTTTTTTCATTAAATATTTAATTGAAACATGTGTTATAGGCTAGTTCTTAGCACGAGTGCTTTCAGGTGTTATAGGCTAGTTCTTAGCACGAGTGCTTTCAGGTGTTATAGGCTAGTTCTTAGCACGAGTGCTTTCGGTAAACGATTAAGTAACCAATTCCCAAATCCAAAACATTTTTCCATTGGCCTTGTTTTTCCCATGTCGGCTTTTTTCAAGCCGACAGGACATTCCAGGCTTTTTCTCGCATTGTACAACACAAGTCCGCTTAAACGACTAAGTGGCATGACATCAAGTTCATCGAGCACTTGACGTCATGCACTTTTATATTTTCCGAAAAATTTTTTTCCCGCAAAAGTTTTAGAAAAATCGAATAATTTTTCCCAACTTTCGCCCTGTTTTACAACTTTGATCAATTAAAAGTCATGTTTTTTCAAAAGCGTGTTTTGCTTTACACAATTTTATCGTCATGAACGAACACGATGAATTGATTGCTGAAGGCTTTAAGAAACTTCAAATTCTTATAGATTCTGAAAAGTTAGAGGAGAGCGAGGACGAAGAAACTTAATTCTAGAATAAGACAACATGCCTTTTTACGTTTTTTGTATCATTTTAAACATTCATAAAAGCTATAAAATTATAGTATCACTCCAAAAAGTATTCAATTTATGTTTGTTTTTTATAATTGTCTTGATAAGTCCTATTTATATATTTTTTATGAGTGCAAGTACAAGTGATGACTTGTAGTTGTACTTGTAAATTTTTTTATAAGTACAAGGACCAGAAGAACAGGCCCGACGTTTGAAAATATTTAAAAAACTAAGAAGTAATGTCTGGAAAATTCGCACAAGAGGTGAGCGTACGTCAAAAAGTGTTGCCACAAACTTGAAGCCTAGGTTATTTTTAAGTAGTTAGTAAATGATTAACAAAGACAATTGACTTAGGCCTACGCCTTTAAACTTGAGGAGAAATCGAGGTGTTATATAGTAACGCTTTTGGCGTATGCCCACCCCCTATAGGACTATCTTCGATATTTCGAGAAATTGCCCGTTAAAATAAACATTGAAACTTTAACGCTAAGTTTTAGTGTTTATTTTAACTTGAAGCAAAACTTGTAATGTGAAATATGATTTCAATATTAAATGGTCATTATTCAACATTGTAAAATTTTAAATTAATAATTTTTTACGACTTTTAAAAATGTTGAAGAATTTAAATTATAAGAAATTATTTCAAGGAAACTTTTGGCAACAGTTTATTTGTAGTTTCCTATAAAATAGTAATTAATTTATTTTTAATAGCAGTTTCCCCACCCAAATTCTTTCTCTTTAAAATTTGAATAATTTTGAGATAAAAATTTACATGCTAATATTAATGCAATAAAGAAAACCGAATAATTACTGATAACAGCAGCAACATGTAAAAATTCTCCAGAATTAAGTATACTAATACAGATTATTAACACCTTAAACTCTTACTTTTTTAATACTCAGTTGATATTAAGTGGAGGGGAAATGTTGGTCATAAATTGATAACCAACATGAAAGCTGCCTTGATCCCGCCTAGAACTGCGTCGGAAAAAAATTATTATGCTTCCCGCCTTTCGGGAACATACTTTTTGAGCCTGTTCCCACTTTGTTCCAACGCAGCCCTGATCCCGCCACTTAACACTCAAATGGTTCTTCCCAAATTACGTCACAAACAATGATTTCAGCCACGATGCAAAAAATTTTTTTGACCCTCCTCTTCCATTATAACAAAATGTTCAAAATCGAATTATGCCTTTCCAAAGGGGATGGTCAAAACCCCACTCAAGGAAAACATTTCGAAATTTGTTTTTGCATCGTGTAAAGTATAGCTGAAAACACTGTTTGCGACGCAATTTGGGAATAACCATTTGAGTGTTAATACAGGCAACCCTCTGTGTATTAAATAAAAATGTAAACAAAATTAACTTTAGGTTAACCATGTCAGAATTTGAAAGGGTATATGCTGATCAAAAAGAGACTTTACCACTTTGGGATCTCCGTAGAACAAGGGTTTTGGTAGGCATAGTCGCAGCTTTTGGTATAGCATTTCTTATCGCCGGTATTGTTATGCTATCAATTGGGATTACTAGAAATAATAGCGCTAATAGTAAATACTTTTTATATTATCCTACTACATTAAACGCGTAATGATTGTTTGTGTGTGTCTGTGATTATGATCTTGGGAACGATAGATTTAAACCAGGAGCCTATTGCACAAAATGAAAAGTGTAAAGTGCAAGTTAACCAAAAAATGCATTAAAAAACTATAAAGTGCACACTTTACACTAATTATTTTTGACTTTGCACTTTGTTCGGTGAAAAAGTGAAGAGTCGAATTCCGACTCTTCGCTTTTTCACCGAAAAAAGTGATAACGAATAAATATAAATTACGAAATTTCGCTCGGAGAATTCACGAGCGCCGGAGGCGCTCGGTCCCCGGTACTTGGTTATAAAACAAATAATTTTTATTTAGAAAAAACATGTGAACCTTCGTATCCCGTAATTATAGAACCATCGCCTTATTATTTAACAGCAAACTTTCATGGATCTTATGATTTACAGAATAATTTTGGCGGCGCATATAAAGACATAATGTCACAACTTCAACCAGCCTTGAACATTAATAATACGAATCCTATTGTTTCAATGTAGGTTAAGAAATTTTAAGAATATAAACTAGATACCGAGAGCATCCGTGCTCGAGAGCGCTTACAGCGCTCCCTAGCGGCGCTTCCGAGCGGGGATCCCAAGCGGAGATGCCGAACAGCTCTTCCAATTTGTCAAGTACATGCAAGATTGTAGGATTTTTTGAGATACACTTTTTGAAACACGTTTTTCGAGGTGAAAAAGATGTTCATGAAGAAGAAAAACTTTTTCTTCAGGTCTCACAAGATTTATACTAGTGTTCGATCCAGTCCCATCCCGATCCCGAAAATCCCGAGATTTTTGACATCCTGCCCCGAAAAGTTTGGTTGGTTGAGACTCTATTCCTTTCCGTCCCAGATCCCAATCTTCCAGATCCAAATCAGGTCCCGAGTCGGGATGAATTTTAATTTACACCCCTTTTTTAGTTTATCTATGTCTTTCAACATAACTGAAAGAAATTCAACAATAATACGGCTAGTCAATGGCAATCCTTCCGTATACGTTTTAAGTTCTGCAATATATAATGCAACTATGACTATAACAAAAGATGATATAATAAAAAGTCTTAAATTAAACAACATTGATGTGCTTAATGTTGTAAGCAACAATAACACAGAAAATCAAAATGAAATTACACAAATATGCCGTGAAGTAAATTTTTACGTAGACCCATCAATTAAAAATATTACATCAACAAACAGTACATCCACATCTATTTCACCAATTAGCACAATTACTTCTATTATATCAACTACAGAACCGAAAACCACTACACCAAATTGTATTTGTAATGCACCAACTACTTCAACATGTCCGCCCCCAACAACTGTAACTTGCCCAACAACTCTTTCTACTATGCAAGCAACAACATGTACTCCCTGCCCTTCTTGTACTTCAGTTGCAACAAATGCTCAAACTACATCAATACCAAGTTCATCTACTCCCAACACTAATACGGTTACGACTGTTACCAATGAAGGCTCTTCTTTGTCTTCAACTACAGCAACTGTCAGCCAATCCACTTCTATACCAATCACTGTTACATCAAATACCCCTGGTACAAGTGGTTCTACATTGTCAACCGCTAGCCAAATCACAACAACCAGTGTCTCTGGAGGCTCTTCTTTGTCTTCAACTACAGCAGCGGTCGGCCAATCCACTTCTATACCAACCACTGTTACATCAAATACCCCTAATACAAGTGGTTCTACAATGTCAACCGCTAGCCAAATCACAACAGCCAGTGTTTCTGAAGGCCCTTCTTTGTCTTCAACTACAGCAACCGTCGGCCAATCCACTAGTGGTGCAACAAATACAATTACAACGGCATTGGGGCAAACTTTATCTACAGTGACATCTTCAACTTCAAATACTACAACTTGTCCTCCATGCTTAACTACAAGTAGAAAAATTTAATTCAAAAATATATGAATAAATATTTTAGCCACTCCTACATCTCCAAATCCATGGACTAAAGATGTATTAATTTTAATAGACTCTTCTAATGATTTTGATGATTATGGGTATAAACAAGTAAATCATATATTGAAAATTCCAATTTCATATAATATAAAATTTTAGCTCATGGAATTTCTAGCTTATAAAATGTTACCTCTATGGCCTGTAAATGATACATTAGTCAATGTTGCCATAGGCACGTTTAATGTTGAAATATTAAATGTGATTAGTTTCTTTGATGATAACAACATAGCCAATCTTCAAAATAAGATACTTAAAGATACTTACCCACATATGATTCAATATAATCCAAGTCTTACAAGGTAAACATTTCAATTGTTGTGATTCCCGATCGATCACTGGTTCATAGATTTGCTCACTAAATATTGCAAAATCTTTTAGAACCTTTTAAAAGATTTTGGGCTTTGATGCGCTCGCGCACAGCCCCCAAACGCGGGTGACGGAGTTGCCAAGCATCAGCCAAGGAAAAATTTGAACCTTGTTAGTGCCAGTGATGCCGTAGCTTTGGCAGCGCATCGGATCACCCTACATGATGGCGATCACTTATACTCGTAACTATTTTCGACCTTGAAGTAGTGCCAACACAATAACAATCAAACACAACTTTTTATTATATCATAAAACAAACAAAAAATTTAAACGGAAGTTATATTTTAGTGCATTTCGCAAAACTGCTCGAATGCACTCGTCTCGGCATGCACCATGGGTCACATTGTTAGTAACAGCTACAAGGTAAGCAATAAAAATGACATAAATTAAATTATGAAAATAGCAACTCAACAGACATTGCTTCGGCTGCACAATTTATTAATCCAGAATCGACTGTAATAGTTGTTGGTATTGGAAATGCGGGAAATGGTGATTTTTCAAAAGTATAGTTTTTTGTATTAAATTATCAAGCAAATATTAAAGTTTAACTCGACTGGAGCCAATTTGAATGTGTTTTTAACAACCGATAATTATCCAACCGATGCTGTAGCTACATCAATAGCACAAATTATTAGCCCTGGATATTTAGCTTCGTAATGATTTGAATTAAAATAACCGTTAAATAAGTATTTTAAAGAGTCACTCCTCCAATAACAACAACAATAGTTCCACCTACTTGTGAACCGGACGTAGCAATTCTCATAGACAATTCTATGGCAACTTTGACCAAAGAAAATTATTTATGGGTGAGCTTTAAATTATACAGGGTGTCCAAAAAAGGCAATTTTTCGATTTTTGGGATATTTTCAAATATTTTAATTTTCATTAAAATAACTCTTAAGGCTTTTTCTAGGCGAGAAATCGATTGAGCGCATTGCTGGATCTTGAAAAAGCTTCCCTGATCCTGTCTAATATTAATATTTTTCTCCAGTTTTTTTCATAATCTTACGTGTCCCGTTACGGGACTCCCGTAGTCATATCTTTTTACCCAAAAAATATTTTTTCTAATTTTTTCTTCTTCTCTATGTTCTAAAACGGTACACCAGCTACTTTTCGTAAAAACCTCAACCAAGTAGAAAAATTCAACTTTTTACGTCTATAACAAAAGTCTAATGTATTGGGAGTTGATAAGCGTTTTCAAGGACTGGCAATGCGCGAATCGATTCTTCGTATAGAAAATCCCCTATAAGGTTATTTTGGTGAAAATTAAACATTTTGAAGAAATCGCAAAATTGCCATTTTTTGGTACCCTATAAATAAGATTTTTGACAGACCAATTTTTAAAATAAATATTTAGGAAATTGATTTCATAGCAAACACGCTAGTAAATAGCTGGACTATATCACCTGTTAATATTGAAGCATTAGCCATGATCTACAATCTGCAAAGTACATCACTTGGAAATGGCTCAATAACTTTTAAATATAATTCCACGGATCAATTAAGAGAAATAATTCAAGATTTTGACGACGATGACAGACTTGATTTTCCACCAAGTATTAATGCGTAAGTTTGGTAAAATCCAAAAAGTTTATAAATGATTTCAACTTACATAATATTTTTAAATCAGTGTCGTAGACAAGGGGGACAATGCATAGGAACCAAAAAAGACTGGACGGTCCGGAGTTCGACTACCCTTGCCGTGGGGTCGCCACAAGCACGGCACAAGCTATCGTATGAAAGTATGACGGCCCCACAAGCTATCGTACAAATCATCGTGCCATCGTAAAATTAACGTAAGGGTACGATGAAATCGCCACAAGCTGTGATACGATGGTACGACGCGGTACGATGCCATCGTACCAAATTGGTACGATAGCTTGTGGCGATTTCATCGTACCTTTACGTTAATTTTACGATGGCACGATGATT
>JAQGCP010001473.1:0-12319 GCA_034699885.1 Acrobeloides thornei | reverse complement strand
AACTTCAAATGCGATTATCTCGACAACGATAACGATTCAGAATTTACTGTAAAAACAAAAAATGCTCCATTTTTCATAAATTTCTCGAATATATAAAATTATGGCAAATTTCGCTAATCTAAAGAATTTTTAATTTTTGACCTCCTTCGGCACCACCATCTTCAAAGGGTCGAATGAAAACAAAAGTTACTCAACACTTTACGAGCTATAATGTTATGCAAACAAAAATTAAAAATTTGATCAAAACAAGTTTGTCGGTCCCCTTTGTCCCAAAGCTCGATTCTTTCAGAGCCGGTGCTTTAAAGAAAAATCTCAAGCTTTTATAAGAGCTTAAACTTTGAACTCAATGATATCTTGCCTTCAAGAAATGCGCAACCACAAACCCTATAAATATCCTATAAAGTTAAGCATATCAAACATTTATAAAAACGATCATAAAGCAAACTAATTTACTATTACTTTCTAATCAAAATTAATGTTCGGAAACCAATTGTTGATGTCAGTAAATAAAAATGGAAATTCCGTCTGGCCTACAAGAAAATTGTGCAAATCTTTAGCCTTGACTATAAATACTAGTTTCTATTACAAAGTTGGAATTCACCTGTTTGGTCACGAGGGAGTAAAGTGTGAAAATTATTTGGACTTGTATGTTTAGTTCCGAGACCGACACGCCTTCGGCGCTCAAATAGCGCCTCTGGCGCTATTTGAACCGGTTCTCCCTTCTCATCTCCCTTTTTTCCTTCTCCTCCTTTCTTCTTTCCTCTTCTCCTTTCTCAATTCTTCTTTCCCATTCTCTATTGTACCTTTCTCTCGCCTCTTTTTTCCTTTCTCTCTTATCCTTCCCCCTTCTCCTTTATCCTCTCTTTTTCCTTTCTCCCTTCTCTTTCTTTTTCTTCCCCTTTTAACTTCCCCTTCCCCCATCACCTTTCTTCCTTCCCCTTTTTTCTCCCTTTTTTCCTTTCCTCTTCTACATTTCTTCCTTCTCCTTTCCCGTCCAAGAGATTGTCTGCAGCACTCGGCCTTCGGTCTCGCGTTCCGAGTGATTTCTTGCAACGCTCGGCCGCGCTTTCTGAGTGATTGCCTGCAGCGTTCGCTTCTTTATAAAATGTGAAATGTTTTGCGTTCGGACAAACTTTTGCAGATTAGATTTAAACCCTTAGCGCTAAAACTAAAGTTATAGGAAACGATGAGAGAAGGCGATCGACACTATGTTTATGGGGTACTCCGTCAAAAAATTCCCACAACCAAATAGTGATGACAATGTAAAGTTGTTGATTTTTTTTAAATGTAATAATTTTTACACGTTTACAGCTTTTTTCGGAAGCGCTGTTCGGCCGTGCGCCGCTAGAAAGCACCATAGGTACTCCCAAGCACCGAAGTTGTTCTTTCTCTAGTTTATAAATCAAAAATGGGAATTTTTAACCCATGAAAATCTTATAGTGTTCCAATTTATTTGCATATTTTTGAAATATGTTTAATGCTATTTTTTCTAATTTTACAGAACGGTATATTAATTTTTAAGAATTTGCTTTGCAGTTTAGCTAAAATAATATCTGAAATGTTCTTGGTGTTTAGTCAAGGCAATTATAGGCTTTCTAGAAATATTAGCAGCTGTTTCGATAAAAAAATAATGGAAAGTCTACAAGAAACTCAATCTCTTTATTTTTAAGCAAAATTCGATTATTTTATAAAAATAAAAAGTGGAAAGAAAAAATATAAAAAGGACCGTATCCAACCCTTACAAAATAAGGGCCAAAACATGGAAGAGTTCAAAAGATCGCAGAAAAGTCAAAGCGCCTTATAAAAAACGCTTCCCTACCGTGATAATTCAATTTCCCTGTATTATACATCCCTTATTCAGGGTCAGTGTAGTGTTTTCAAGGTCGGTGTAATCTATTTCTCTAAAAGAATCCCCACCAATGTGTCATTTTTGTAAAGGGTTTGCATTACCATCGAAAGCTCAACAAGGCGCTTTCCTTGTTTGATAAAAATGGAGAAAATTCGAAATTTTAAAAACGGGTCATGCCATTCGACTCACAATGGGGGGGGGGGGGGGTAACTGTCCGATCGCTTTTCAAAAATTGTCTATATCATATTGTAGAGGACCCCGAACTTCATGTAAAAAGTAAGGAACTATGTGCCAACTCTTTAATTTGACAGTTCTAGAGCGCTCTAAAGTTTTGTTTTTATAGTGCTTTATTTATTCAATAAATGTTGCCTGAATAAATAAAATCTGTGTACTGAAACGAAAATATCTGCCATTAAAAAATTCAAAATTTATCGATCCGTTTGAGACGAGCGATACCTCATTGAATTCCTGAGAACATAAGGAGAAAAATTTTAGAACTTCACTTTTTATGAAAACCTTTGTGTGTTGAAGAAACACTTGGGAGACGTCTGCTTGGAAAATGACACTTGTGAAATGTACCATTGCCTCTAATGACATGACTCATTTTTACATTTCATTTTCCTTCAATTTTAGCGCAAAAGCCCGCCGTGTCGAAAATTTTCGAACAAATGAATAACTTTGTTTTCGTTTAAAAATCTCAAATTTTCTTCCTGTTTATGTTTATTATTAATTGAACCAAAAATTTACCTAAATTATGCAAACTTTAAAAAATATTTACTATCATTTTACCTCTTTTTGAATATTAATAATTTTTTTGTATTTTTAGTTTAAAAATAAAATTTATTTATTTCTCCTGTGCACTATCCCTGATTTGTTTTGTATAAAAAAGCATACTTGTTTTCCAGAAAATCATGCAAATAAGTTGTTATTTATGAAAATTCAAGCTATCAAAATGACAATAGATCACTGCGTCAATATTATGAATAAATATTGGAATTTGTAAAATGTAAATAAATATGCGAAAAATTACTATAAAAGGTCATGAAACCGCATGATATCAAGCTATTGTACACTTGCTCTTTTCGTATTTTATTTTTTTTTAAATCAGCGATGAGAAAAGTAAGTTCATTAGGTGTGAAAATTAGCACAATTTAACTTTTTTAGCCTATATTTTTTATGCTTGGCTTCTTTCTCTATGTCACTTTAGTCAAGTGCGAAATACCGAGTAATGATATTTATATAAGTAAGTTCTACAGTCCTTCACTTAGAGAAATTTTTGTAGAATGCCAAGAAAATGAAGAATTCACTCGATGTCCTGGATGCGAAATTAAATGTGGGGAGGAAAGTCAAGTAGACCTCTAAATAAATTTTTTTCGAAAAAAATCACAATTTTAGCCATGTCCACCACTTCCTTGTGACCTGAATCCCCTACATTTACGTGGCAAATGTCAATGTAAAAGCGGTTATTTGCGTCATGATAATGGTACTTGTGTCTCCAGTGACCAATGCCCGAGCAATTCCATTTCATCAGCTCACCCTCCATGTGGACCAAATGAGCAGCTTTATCCAAGACAAATTTGTGAAGGGACATGTGCCAATCCAAATCCTGTAAGAGGGAGTTTGAAGACTAAAAGTTCTATTTATTTTTTCTTTCAGATTGGTTGTCCTTTTATTGAAGACAGACACAGGCGATGCCAATGCAAATTTGGCTATGTTCGTTTTGAAAACAGCACTTGTGTTTTAGAAAAAGAATGCCCACAAAATCAATCACAAATTTTAAATAATGTTATACAAAATTTAAGTAAGTCTAATAACAATATGAGGGGGTTCAATATTTCACTATAAGTATCGTTTTTCTGCGATTTACTACAATTCTACAATGCTATTCTGCAGAAGACGTTTCTTCTTTTTTTGACAGGGTGTCCCGAAAAGGGCACTTTTGTGATTATTGGATGATTTTTAATAACCCTATAGGGGGTTTTATGCGAGAAATCGACTGAGCGAATTTCCTTATCTTGAAAACACTTCCTTGACTCTGATACAGGGAAGAGATGTGTGTATTGAAGCGAAAATAGGCTAATATGAGTCAGTGAAGCGTTTTCAAAGTCCGGCATTGCGCTCAATCGATTTCGAAAAAAATGAAAACCCCCTATAGGATAGCTTATTTTGGTGAAAATTTAAAAAAAACGTAAAAATTTGAAAAATCGCAAAAGTGCCTTTTTGGGCACCTTGTAATTTACATAGAATTGAAAAATTGCATCAAAAACGAAATTGGAGTAAAATTTATGACCGAAAGCCTTTTGGATTAAAATCTAATCATTCCAATTTCAGCATGTGATAACGTCGAGTGTGCCGAAGGATATGATTGTGTGATGAGAAGACGTTTCTGTCCGAGCCTACATTTTCCTTGTGATCGAACTCCTAGGCCAGTATGCATTGCTAGAAATAGCAGTTTTCCTCAAGCCCCACCATTAAGTACGTTTCCACAGCTGTTGTTTTCACTTCGATAATCTATTTTTAAAGATTGTGGTAACGTTCATTGTGACGCTGGATACCATTGTCAAATGAGTCCTCGAATTTGCCCAATGAATACAATTAGTAGATGTGTTGGAGAACCACGATGCGTAAAAGGCGAAGGAAATGACATTTCCATAAACAAAAGTAAGTTAAGTTTTCTCATTTTGAAGCTTTATAAAAGTTTTTTAGCATGTGCCAATTTCCAATGTGCCGGCGACGAGATTTGTGTAATGCGAAAACAATGCCCAAGTCTTCGAGTTTCATGTGATGTTGAACCCCGGCCAAAATGTGTTAAAAGTACTAATAGTCCTTTTAATACAACTTTCCTTTTAAGTATCATTTTTACATTAATGTTTTAGATAAGACCTCGTGGGACCTAAAGATTAGGCCTGCAGGGAAGCAGTAGAGTATCCAGGAAAATTCGGGAGGAATGAGCATAAAAATCATAAGGGCTCTAGGAACTTCCACAACGGAATTTCGACAACGAACTTTCAACGTGTTTAAAACGTCATGTGTGGAACTTCCATAACAAAAAAAGCGGAACTTCCTCAACGATTTTCACGGAAAAATCGACCGTTGTGGAAGTTCTGCTTTTTTAGTTGTGAAAATTCCGGTATGTAAGTTCCGTTGTGGAAGTTCCTAAAGCCATCATAAGGGTACTTATGATTTTTATATTCACTTCATTTGGATTTTTCGACATTTTCAAAATTGGATAAAATATAAAAGGATACTTTTATAATTTTTTCAGCCTCCTACAAATTTCGAATAAACGGTCCCTTCGCCTCACCTGGACACGTTACTGCAGTATAGGGCTTTCCGTTTGCTTATTCTATGGGAACTCCTTATGTATACTTTTAGCATGCGACGAGTTTCAATGTAAATCAAATGAAACATGCATTATGAAACCTTCTATATGCCCAAGTTTGAGAATTCCGTGTGATACTACACCCAAGCCAAGTTGCGTTCCGATCCAGCCAGCTCCAAGTAACCCAAGCTTAAAAATGACATAATTTGTTTTTTAGCTTGCGATAATTTTTCTTGCAATGAAAACGAAAAATGCACTATGAAAAAGCCCATGTGTCCAAGTCTTCGGACTCCATGCATTACATCACCTATGCCACAATGTGTTCCAATCTAACTTCCCTTTGAAATTATTTTAATATGCACTAATTACAAAAAAAACTTTTTATAAAAATGTATATTTTGTATAATTTTATATACCCATAACTAATGGTGTAGCTAGGGTTCAGGTTTTGGGGGAGAGGGTGCCAAGGTCAAAAACCTCATTTTTCTTAAGCAATTATTCAAAATTTTTCATTTTTTCTTGTCAGATTTCAGGTTTAGAAGGCACGTGCCCCGATGTCCCCTAGCTACGACCTTGCCTATAACATAATTTTAATTTAATAAATATATTCTAATTAAAATTATAAAATATTCCAAACATAACTCCTAGAAGACATATCCATACGTTTGAACTTGTATGGATAGCTAATTGGGATGCTGGACTTGTTGTTTCAGTTGTCTCTAAATTCCATATCAATGTGGTTATGGAATTTTTTTCAAGTTGCAAATTTAGCCATTGACTATTTCCTATTGTTTGTAGTGCAACAGTATAATTGTTATTAGCATCAGCATTATATAAAACAGTCACTATTTGTTTAGAAGGTGTAAGAAAAGAAGTGCCTTGAACAGGGCTATCGACAGTTTGGTTTAGGTTTATGTTGATACGAGTAGATTTTGGAACGAGGAACTTGCTGAAATTTAAATTTTACGATTGTTAGGGCGTGGAAACAACAAGAGTTGAAAAAACCGATGCAATGTATAGTGATAGAATGAAATGAAAACCTCGCTGTGGAGATCGGTGCCTAGTGGTCCTAGGCGCTGACCGAATAAACAACCAATTTTCAGGTATTTACGTTCAATTACCCCAGTCACATTTTTTCAACTCTAATTCGATATACGCTTTTAAGGTCGGAGGCAAAAAAAAGTTCGCAAAATTTTTTCGAGATCCCCATTCCTGGGGTCTAGTTATGCCACTAATAAGGGATATTATAAAGAAGTACCACTATAGATACCCTTTATTTTACTAAAACATACCTAAAATGTCCTATCACATAATACGAAGGCTGTTTATAAAATTCCGATCCATCCTTGTTCACAATAATCGGAGCATCTATCGTTTCGTTTTTATCGTAATAAGTATCATTCCATCTTGGCTCTCCTGTTTCATTCAAAGCCATATTCCAATCCACAAATCCTGTGGACCAATGATTTAAGTCCTAAATTAAAAATATACCCATTTTGAGTGCCTATAGCCTACGTCGATGATATCCCTAGCATAATAATCAGCATGGTACCAATTTCCAATCTCAACTTTAGAGAGATTTAAGTTAGGCTTGTAATAGGTGCAAGCTTCAGTGTTTAAAATCCATTTATCGGGATAGTTATCATGGATGTTTTGTAATACTTGGCTACCATATGCTGGGCCAAACCAGCCAAAGTCATCATACCAATGCATAGCAATTCCATTGGCATATTTGGCGGCATCAGGATCAGCTAATACCTGCGATATTTTATTTCAGTGTTTGATTTGTTGAAAAAATTACCGTGTCAATATAATCTCTAGCATTCCCACGATTAAAATCCCAAATCATTATTTGCAAATCTTTAGTCAGTGGGTTATTCCTAATTGCAGGTCCAAAGAAATTTTTTAGAAAATCCCTAAAATTTTTAATTTTGCAACTTAAAGGGGAGTCCAACTTATGGCCGGGTGAAAATTTAAAAAAATTTTAACAAGTGACCCTCTAGGAGTAATTTTATGCAGGAAATTGATTGCGCGCACTCCCGAACCGTGAAAAAGCTTCCTTGACACCGATTCAGGGAAGGAATCAGTATATTGAAGCGAAAATCAATCTTGTTACGTAAAGAGAGTTATATAAACGTTGTTAGAGTTGATTTTTGAAAGTGCGATTTTTTTGGTTTTCCCCTGAATCAGGGTTAAGGAAGCGTTTCACGGTTCGGGAATGCGCGCAATCGATTCCCCGGATAAAATTACCCCTAGACGTCAATTGTTTAAAAAATTTTCTACCTGGCCGTAAGTTGGACCTCTCTCCCCTCTTTTAACTTCAATTAACTGCTCACCTTTGCTCAGTAGCACTCATGATCATTGATGGATAACCCTGTTTTTCACCTGGTTCATTTTGAATTGTAACTCCCCAAAAATTGATAGAATTGTTGTTATACGCTTCAAAAAACCTAAAAACTGTTGTAAAGTAAAACTTTTTTGAAAGATTTTTATACTTTCCTTCGAAATCTCATAACTGACAACTCACCAATGGGAAAAATGGACGATATTCGAGGCCTCCTAGTCGGGTCTAGTTCTTTTTATGAAACTACAATCAACTCTCGCTAAGTTGCGACCCTCGATAAATCGCGACCCTTTTCCGGCCCCGAGAATACTTTTTGGTGTAAAAGCCTCTCTCTAAGCCGCCACTTTAGAGCTGGTGCCCAGGGGTTAGCGAGAGTCGACTCTATGTTGTTAGCTTACTTAACAAAATAATTAGCCCAAGTCTTATGGTTTTGATCATTCGGATCACTAGCATTTCCATTTAATGACCCACCATTTGTCATTTTACCATTATCCTTCATCCAACCTGGCGCAGACCATGGACTAGCATACAGTTTTAAATTGTTTTTAGTTAAATTCAACGCTTGTTGTATAATAGGGATTTTGTAGGATAAGTCTTCAGGAAGTAAAGAAAAATTTGTTAGATTAAAGTCATTTGGAGTGTCATCATAGGTTTTATCAGCTAAAGCAAAATCCGAACTGGCTATAGGCACTCGACCCATGTTATAACCAATTCCTAAATTTGAGTAGATTAGACTGTTTAGCTAATGTACCTTCATCTCCATAATATGATTTTACTAAATAATCTTGAGTAGCTTTGTTTTGCAGATTTTTAATGTTGAATCCGGTAGCTTCAGTAAAAGCTCCACCAAAACCTAGTATGGTTTGATAGGTTTGCGATGGGTCTATTGTTATTTTGATGACATTTTGGTCTAAAAAATGTTGATTATAAAAATAGTGAAAGAAATTGGAACAAGGTCTATGAACTACTCTTCTTTCCCCATCTACCTCTAAATTTCAAATTTAGCTACGTGAGTAAGTGGCAAAGGCAACAAAACCCGATAAATTACAGATTCTTATGCACATACCATTACTGGAAACCGAGCTAAAGCTCAAATTGTTCAAATCAAAACGTTTTCCACTCTGTGATGAAACATAAACTGCTGCTTGGCCCCCATTTAATGTGGGTAGCGAAGGGAACTCATCACAATAAGTAGCATTACAAACGCAAGCGTTATTTTGTCCACCAAAATTTTTAGATGCGCAAGTACTTACAGCATAATTTTTTATAAATATTACAAATAAAATACTTATTTGAAGTGCTCTCATATTGAAGACAAATAATCAAATGAAACATATTGTATATATTCCTGCCTTTTATTAGCACAAGGTAAAACAATTTAATAACAAAATGAATCCATTTTTTTATGTTCGCTAGATCCACATTTCTTATCAACATGACTGAAATTTTTTAAAGATAGAATTATTATGCTTGAGTATAATTCATTAGTATTCTTTCCATACATAAAAACTAGATGTTGTATGTAAGCAAATGCGATATTACGATTGCGATATCTGGACTACCACAAATTTGCGATATGCGATATTCTTAAAAAAATCTTATTTGATATATCGCGGCGATATACAATATTTTCTGCTGAATTTTTAAAACACGAGATATATTTTTTCTCAATTTTTTTGAACAAAATTATCAATTTTTCCAATAAAAATTAACATCTTTTATCACAAAGTTTCAACATTTTACCATTTTTGCAACAAAAAATCGATTTTTTTGGACCACTTCTTAAATTGCGTAATTTGATCTGATTCTGACAATTTTCGTGCCAATACACTGAATCAGTGCTATAAAAGCATTTTCAAGCTTCGTCAATGCATGCAATCGATTCCTTGATTTTTTTGATCGTGTTTGACAAAATCCAAAATAGCTATCCTATCTCTGATAAATAACGGTTGTGATGTTTCGAAGCGAAAATTGCCTGAATTAAAGTAGATAAAATTTTTCATGCTTTGAAAATGTGCTCAATCGAAATCCAGCATAAAATTCCCCATACATATGGTTTTCAGATAAATATTCAACAAATTTTTTAATATTCGATAATGCGCCGGTTCATTTCGCCCACGCGCCAATATGTTGCTCGAGCCATGATGGAAACAATAGAAAAGAAACAAAAGTGTCACATAGAGGAACGAACGACTTTTTTGTACTCAATTATCATTTTTTATTTATATTTTTATTCAAGATCAAAAACAAAAATGTTCAAAAAGAAAACAACTTTTCGTCAAGAGAAATTGAAGATAGTATTCAGAGAGAAGATAAACCCGAGAAGCCATAGACATGTTTACCCAAACAACATAAGAATTAAAGATGAAATATGTATTGATTGGATAGCGTTTATAAACAAAGTCTTATTTAAAAGTATTTTTCTATTTTAATTTTTCTCTTCTTGAAAATAAATTTATAAAGCTTTTACTTGTTAAAAATTGACAAAGTTTGTTATAAATTGATATTACTAAAAATGCTTCGTATTCGACCAATTTCTTCCCGATATTTTATGGGATACAATCGCTTTCTATGTCATAGAAATTTTGCGTCTGCTTCGGATAAAAAAGATGATGTAAAAATTTTCTTGCTTTAATAACTAATAAAACTTTTAAGATCATTCCTCCCAGACCACCAGAGTATCAAGCACCTAAACCAGGAAGAGCAGATGAATATTATAAACTTCGAGAAGAACAGCGAGAACAAGAAGCTTATCGAAAGGGTATGGTCAGCTAAACTGTGTCAACAATTTTTAAATTAAAAAAATAGATATACCATTAGGAGGAACAAGGCCGACGGAGATGCAAAAGATTGGTTTGGTTTTGACTATGATCTATCCGAATAAGAAGGTGATTCCGAAGGTGGTAAGGTAAACAATATTTTTTTGATCTATTTATGTTAGAACCAGGAAAAAAGTCCTATATTACTGGACTCGGCTCATAGGGAAAAGGATGGGGTAATTTTACCAAGAGAAAATTCTATTTTTAAGAATAAAAAAAATTAAAATTGCTTTTTAGCTCTGCCACAATGAGAAGAATGAGATATCGTTTGTCAACCTTATACTTTTTTACATTCATGTTGTTCATACTCGGATGGTTGAACTTCACTAGGCGTTTTCCTGTTTATGAAGCTCATCGACAATCTGCTCTGGGAATCAATCCTTATCAGAAACAAAAACCTTTTGCAGAATAAAATTTTTGCACAAAATTCTTATTCCTTTGGTTTGTTTTTATTTTTTCAATTACATAAATAATAATTTGGAATTTTCTAACGAAACATAATTCAAAACAAAAAGATAACTCAAAAATAATTGGTCAAGGGGAGACTGTCCCCCCCCCTACTTCTTCTTATTGGCCGAAAAATTGATAACACTTCTTATTTTGCCCAAAATCCGAAAAAATACATAAGAGCCCCCTTTTCATTTAGAATTGGGTGGGCGGTGGTCATTTGAACCACCCTGCACAGACGACAAATTTTACCTACTCACCCAATAACAACTTTATCTAATCAAATTTGACCTTGCTTATAAACATCCTCTTGATCAACATTCAATTATATAAACAGGGAATAATTTTTAATTGCTCAGTTGCCTCAACCGTTAGTCATTTTTCAAAATATTTATGACTTTGCGCCTGTGTACATTTGATTTATGATTTAAATCAGCTAAAAATACATTTGTCATTTAAATTTATTCACCTTTTTTACAAAGACTCATGTGGGAAAATATGGCGGCAAGAATAAGGAAGCTATTGGTCGAATGATCTCTTGGATTGTTCAATGATGAATAAATTTGTTATGAAAATAATGGATCTTTGAGAATTTGTAGAAAGATATAAAAGCACATTTTTGCAGTAGCTAAGCCAGTGCTGAGAAGTTGTTTCAGTTTTAAACTTCCTTGCAAATTGTAAGTGTGATATTCTTTTAAGCAGTTTTTATGCTGATCATGATGATGTAAATTTTTTTTAAATCAGCTTGGGTGTCTATTTTTTTGGAATGGCATTTTCAAATTTTGAACACATTTTCCAAAAATATATGAAAACTCTTAAAGGGGAGGGTATAAATTCTGGATTATTTCATGGAAAA
The DNA here is from genome assembly GCA_034699885.1 of Acrobeloides thornei. NCBI lineage: Eukaryota > Metazoa > Nematoda > Chromadorea > Rhabditida > Cephalobidae > Acrobeloides > Acrobeloides thornei. The sequence goes on along the minus strand of JAQGCP010001473.1, from coordinate 682 downwards.
AACTTTTTTTCTAAAATGATCATTTTTAGGGGCAATTTTATGCGGGGGAATCGGTTGCGCGCACTCCCAAATTGTGAAAACGCTTCCTTGACCCTGATTCAGGGAAGGTGGTGGGTGTATTGAAGCGAAAATCAAACATTTTCGAAATTTTATGAGAAAACCGTCGATTCTTAGGTTTTTCTAGACGGGGAATCGATTGCGCGCATTTCCTGGATCGTGAAAACGCTTCCTTGACCCTGATTCAGGGAAAGGATACGTATTTACGTAAATAAATTGGTTTTCGCTTCAATACACCGATTTTTTCCCTGGATTAGGGCCAAGGAAGCATTTTCAAGGTTCAGGAATGCGCACAATCGATTCCCCGTCTAGAAAAACCTAAGAATCGACGGTTTTCTCATAAAATTCCGAAAATGTTTGATTTTCGCTTCAATACACCGATTCCTTCCCTGAACCAGGGTCAAGGAAGCGTTTTCACAATTTGGGAGTGCGCGCAAAGTCTTTTCCATGAAATGTCCATAATTTATACCCCTTTAAGTTAAAAAAATTTAATTTAATTTTTCTACTTTTATCTCTGTATTTGAACTTTGAACATCTAATTCATTTAATGTCGAGACACATGCCAATTATCTCAAGCCCAATTGTACAAATATCACAATTTTTCTGATCTGGACTCTTTTTGAGC